>CAWVNO010000835.1:0-49201 GCA_963930645.1 Salticus scenicus
ACTTTAGGCCCGGGGGGCGTTTTTACGCGGACTTTCGGCAGCCGTCCTGCGCTCTCAAAATTTTTTTCGCAGTTTCACATGCCCATCTTTAAACGACGATTCCCAAGCAACTAAAAGAGTCTAACTATCGCAATAACTTTCAGAATCTGCGGAATATATTCTAGTTTCATAATAACATCACCGGAGATTTTGCACGGTGAAACTTTAGGCCCGGGGGGCGTTTTTACGCGGACTTTCGGCAGCCGTCCTGCGCTCTCAAAATTTTTTTCGCAGTTTCACATGCCCATCTTTAAACGACGATTCCCAAGCAACTAAAAGAGTCTAACTATCGCAATAACTTTCAGAATCTGCGGAATATATTCTAGTTTCATAATAACATCACCGGAGATTTTGCACGGTGAAACTTTAGGCCCGGGGGGCGTTTTTACGCGGACTTTCGGCAGCCGTCCTGCGCTCTCAAAATTTTTTTCGCAGTTTCACATGCCCATCTTTAAACGACGATTCCCAAGCAACTAAAAGAGTCTAACTATCGCAATAACTTTCAGAATCTGCGGAATATATTCTAGTTTCATAATAACATCACCGGAGATTTTGCACGGTGAAACTTTAGGCCCGGGGGGCGATTTTACGCGGACTTTCGGCAGCCGTCCTGCGCTCTCAAAATTTTTTTCGCAGTTTCACATGCCCATCTTTAAACGACGATTCCCAAGCAACTAAAAGAGTCTAACTATCGCAATAACTTTCAGAATCTGCGGAATATATTCTAGTTTCATAATAACTTCACCGGAGATTTTGCACGGTGAAACTTTAGGCCCGGGGGGCGTTTTTACGCGGACTTTCGGCAGCCGTCCTCCGCTCTCAAAATTTTTTTCGCAGTTTCACATGCCCATCTTCAAACGACGATTCCCAAGCAACTAAAAGAGTCTAACTATCGCAATAACTTTCAGAATCTGCGGAATATATTCTAGTTTCATAATAACATCACCGGAGATTTTGCACGGTGAAACTTTAGGCCCGGGGGGCGTTTTTACGCGGACTTTCGGCAGCCGTCCTGCGCTCTCAAAATTTTTTTCGCAGTTTCACATGCCCATCTTTAAACGACGATTCCCAAGCAACTAAAAGAGTCTAACTATCGCAATAACTTTCAGAATCTGCGGAATATATTCTAGTTTCATAATAACATCACCGGAGATTTTGCAAGGTGAAACTTTAGGCCCGGGGGGCGTTTTTACGCGGACTTTCGGCAGCCGTCCTCCGCTCTCAAAATTTTTTTCGCAGTTTCACATGCCCATCTTCAAACGACGATTCCCAAGCAACTAAAAGAGTCTAACTATCGCAATAACTTTCAGAATCTGCGGAATATATTCTAGTTTCATAATAACATCACCGGAGATTTTGCACGGTGAAACTTTAGGCCCGGGGGGCGTTTTTACGCGGACTTTCGGCAGCCGTCCTGCGCTCTCAAAATTTTTTTCGCAGTTTCACATGCCCATCTTTAAACGACGATTCCCAAGCAACTAAAAGAGTCTAACTATCGCAATAACTTTCAGAATCTGCGGAATATATTCTAGTTTCATAATAACATCACCGGAGATTTTGCACGGTGAAACTTTAGGCCCGGGGGGCGTTTTTACGCGGACTTTCGGCAGCCGTCCTCCGCTCTCAAAATTTTTTTCGCAGTTTCACATGCCCATCTTCAAACGACGATTCCCAAGCAACTAAAAGAGTCTAACTATCGCAATAACTTTCAGAATCTGCGGAATATATTCTAGTTTCATAATAACATCACCGGAGATTTTGCACGGTGAAACTTTAGGCCCGGGGGGCGTTTTTACGCGGACTTTCGGCAGCCGTCCTGCGCTCTCAAAATTTTTTTCGCAGTTTCACATGCCCATCTTTAAACGACGATTCCCAAGCAACTAAAAGAGTCTAACTATCGCAATAACTTTCAGAATCTGCGGAATATATTCTAGTTTCATAATAACATCA
Organism: Salticus scenicus; assembly: GCA_963930645.1. NCBI lineage: Eukaryota > Metazoa > Arthropoda > Arachnida > Araneae > Salticidae > Salticus > Salticus scenicus. The sequence goes on from CAWVNO010000835.1 coordinate 1,990, forward strand.
CCGGAGATTTTGCACGGTGAAACTTTAGGCCCGGGGGGCGTTTTTACGCGGACTTTCGGCAGCCGTCCTCCGCTCTCAAAATTTTTTTCGCAGTTTCACATGCCCATCTTCAAACGACGATTCCCAAGCAACTAAAAGAGTCTAACTATCGCAATAACTTTCAGAATCTGCGGAATATATTCTAGTTTCATAATAACATCACCGGAGATTTTGCACGGTGAAACTTTAGGCCCGGGGGGCGTTTTTACGCGGACTTTCGGCAGCCGTCCTGCGCTCTCAAAATTTTTTTCGCAGTTTCACATGCCCATCTTTAAACGACGATTCCCAAGCAACTAAAAGAGTCTATCGCAATAACTTTCAGAATCTGCGGAATATATTCTAGTTTCATAATAACATCACCGGAGATTTTGCACGGTGAAACTTTAGGCCCGGGGGGCGTTTTTACGCGGACTTTCGGCAGCCGTCCTCCGCTCTCAAAATTTTTTTCGCAGTTTCACATGCCCATCTTTAAACGACGATTCCCAAGCAACTAAAAGAGTCTAACTATCGCAATAACTTTCAGAATCTGCGGAATATATTCTAGTTTCATAATAACATCACCGGAGATTTTGCACGGTGAAACTTTAGGCCCGGGGGGCGTTTTTACGCGGACTTTCGGCAGCCGTCCTCCGCTCTCAAAATTTTTTTCGCAGTTTCACATGCCCATCTTCAAACGACGATTCCCAAGCAACTAAAAGAGTCTAACTATCGCAATAACTTTCAGAATCTGCGGAATATATTCTAGTTTCATAATAACATCACCGGAGATTTTGCACGGTGAAACTTTAGGCCCGGGGGGCGTTTTTACGCGGACTTTCGGCAGCCGTCCTGCGCTCTCAAAATTTATTTCGCAGTTTCACATGCCCATCTTTAAACGACGATTCCCAAGCAACTAAAAGAGTCTAACTATCGCAATAACTTTCAGAATCTGCGGAATATATTCTAGTTTCATAATAACATCACCGGAGATTTTGCACGGTGAAACTTTAGGCCCGGAAGGCGTTTTTACGCGGACTTTCGGCAGCCGTCCTCCGCTCTCAAAATTTTTTTCGCAGTTTCACATGCCCATCTTCAAACGACGATTCCCAAGCAACTAAAAGAGTCTAACTATCGCAATAACTTTCAGAATCTGCGGAATATATTCTAGTTTCATAATAACATCACCGGAGATTTTGCACGGTGAAACTTTAGGCCCGGGGGGCGTTTTTACGCGGACTTTCGGCAGCCGTCCTGCGCTCTCAAAATTTTTTTCGCAGTTTCACATGCCCATCTTTAAACGACGATTCCCAAGCAACTAAAAGAGTCTAACTATCGCAATAACTTTCAGAATCTGCGGAATATATTCTAGTTTCATAATAACATCACCGGAGATTTTGCACGGTGAAACTTTAGGCCCGGGGGGCGATTTTACGCGGACTTTCGGCAGCCGTCCTGCGCTCTCAAAATTTTTTTCGCAGTTTCACATGCCCATCTTTAAACGACGATTCCCAAGCAACTAAAAGAGTCTAACTATCGCAATAACTTTCAGAATCTGCGGAATATATTCTAGTTTCATAATAACATCACCGGAGATTTTGCACGGTGAAACTTTAGGCCCGGGGGGCGTTTTTACGCGGACTTTCGGCAGCCGTCCTCCGCTCTCAAAATTTTTTTCGCAGTTTCACATGCCCATCTTCAAACGACGATTCCCAAGCAACTAAAAGAGTCTAACTATCGCAATAACTTTCAGAATCTGCGGAATATATTCTAGTTTCATAATAACATCACCGGAGATTTTGCACGGTGAAACTTTAGGCCCGGGGGGCGTTTTTACGCGGACTTTCGGCAGCCGTCCTGCGCTCTCAAAATTTTTTTCGCAGTTTCACATGCCCATCTTTAAACGACGATTCCCAAGCAACTAAAAGAGTCTAACTATCGCAATAACTTTCAGAATCTGCGGAATATATTCTAGTTTCATAATAACATCACCGGAGATTTTGCACGGTGAAACTTTAGGCCCGGGGGGCGTTTTTACGCGGACTTTCGGCAGCCGTCCTCCGCTCTCAAAATTTTTTTCGCAGTTTCACATGCCCATCTTCAAACGACGATTCCCAAGCAACTAAAAGAGTCTAACTATCGCAATAACTTTCAGAATCTGCGGAATATATTCTAGTTTCATAATAACATCACCGGAGATTTTGCACGGTGAAACTTTAGGCCCGGGGGGCGTTTTTACGCGGACTTTCGGCAGCCGTCCTGCGCTCTCAAAATTTTTTTCGCAGTTTCACATGCCCATCTTTAAACGACGATTCCCAAGCAACTAAAAGAGTCTAACTATCGCAATAACTTTCAGAATCTGCGGAATATATTCTAGTTTCATAATAACATCACCGGAGATTTTGCACGGTGAAACTTTAGGCCCGGGGGGCGTTTTTACGCGGACTTTCGGCAGCCGTCCTCCGCTCTCAAAATTTTTTTCGCAGTTTCACATGCCCATCTTCAAACGACGATTCCCAAGCAACTAAAAGAGTCTAACTATCGCAATAACTTTCAGAATCTGCGGAATATATTCTAGTTTCATAATAACATCACCGGAGATTTTGCACGGTGAAACTTTAGGCCCGGGGGGCGTTTTTACGCGGACTTTCGGCAGCCGTCCTGCGCTCTCAAAATTTTTTTCGCAGTTTCACATGCCCATCTTTAAACGACGATTCCCAAGCAACTAAAAGAGTCTAACTATCGCAATAACTTTCAGAATCTGCGGAATATATTCTAGTTTCATAATAACATCACCGGAGATTTTGCACGGTGAAACTTTAGGCCCGGGGGGCGTTTTTACGCGGACTTTCGGCAGCCGTCCTCCGCTCTCAAAATTTTTTTCGCAGTTTCACATGCCCATCTTCAAACGACGATTCCCAAGCAACTAAAAGAGTCTAACTATCGCAATAACTTTCAGAATCTGCGGAATATATTCTAGTTTCATAATAACATCACCGGAGATTTTGCACGGTGAAACTTTAGGCCCGGGGGGCGTTTTTACGCGGACTTTCGGCAGCCGTCCTGCGCTCTCAAAATTTTTTTCGCAGTTTCACATGCCCATCTTTAAACGACGATTCCCAAGCAACTAAAAGAGTCTAACTATCGCAATAACTTTCAGAATCTGCGGAATATATTCTAGTTTCATAATAACATCACCGGAGATTTTGCACGGTGAAACTTTAGGCCCGGGGGGCGTTTTTACGCGGACTTTCGGCAGCCGTCCCGCGCTCTCAAAATTTTTTTCGCAGTTTCACATGCCCATCTTTAAACGACGATTCCCAAGCAACTAAAAGAGTCTAACTATCGCAATAACTTTCAGAATCTGCGGAATATATTCTAGTTTCATAATAACATCACCGGAGATTTTGCACGGTGAAACTTTAGGCCCGGGGGGCGTTTTTACGCGGACTTTCGGCAGCCGTCCTCCGCTCTCAAAATTTTTTTCGCAGTTTCACATGCCCATCTTCAAACGACGATTCCCAAGCAACTAAAAGAGTCTATTTATCGCAATAACTTTCAGAATCTGCGGAATATATTCTAGTTTCAAAATAACATCACCGGAGATTTTGCACGGTGAAACTTTAGGCCCGGGGGGCGTTTTTACGCGGACTTTCGGCAGCCGTCCTGCGCTCTCAAAATTTTTTTCGCAGTTTCACATGCCCATCTTTAAACGACGATTCCCAAGCAACTAAAAGAGTCTAACTATCGCAATAACTTTCAGAATCTGCGGAATATATTCTAGTTTCATAATAACATCACCGGAGATTTTGCACGGTGAAACTTTAGGCCCGGGGGGCGTTTTTACGCGGACTTTCGGCAGCCGTCCTCCGCTCTCAAAATTTTTTTCGCAGTTTCACATGCCCATCTTCAAACGACGATTCCCAAGCAACTAAAAGAGTCTAACTATCGCAATAACTTTCAGAATCTGCGGAATATATTCTAGTTTCATAATAACATCACCGGAGATTTTGCACGGTGAAACTTTAGGCCCGGGGGGCGTTTTTACGCGGACTTTCGGCAGCCGTCCTGCGCTCTCAAAATTTTTTTCGCAGTTTCACATGCCCATCTTTAAACGACGATTCCCAAGCAACTAAAAGAGTCTAACTATCGCAATAACTTTCAGAATCTGCGGAATATATTCTAGTTTCATAATAACATCACCGGAGATTTTGCACGGTGAAACTTTAGGCCCGGGGGGCGTTTTTACGCGGACTTTCGGCAGCCGTCCTCCGCTCTCAAAATTTTTTTCGCAGTTTCACATGCCCATCTTCAAACGACGATTCCCAAGCAACTAAAAGAGTCTAACTATCGCAATAACTTTCAGAATCTGCGGAATATATTCTAGTTTCATAATAACATCACCGGAGATTTTGCACGGTGAAACTTTAGGCCCGGGGGGCGTTTTTACGCGGACTTTCGGCAGCCGTCCTGCGCTCTCAAAATTTTTTTCGCAGTTTCACATGCCCATCTTTAAACGACGATTCCCAAGCAACTAAAAGAGTCTAACTATCGCAATAACTTTCAGAATCTGCGGAATATATTCTAGTTTCATAATAACATCACCGGAGATTTTGCACGGTGAAACTTTAGGCCCGGGGGGCGTTTTTACGCGGACTTTCGGCAGCCGTCCTGCGCTCTCAAAATTTTTTTCGCAGTTTCACATGCCCATCTTTAAACGACGATTCCCAAGCAACTAAAAGAGTCTAACTATCGCAATAACTTTCAGAATCTGCGGAATATATTCTAGTTTCATAATAACATCACCGGAGATTTTGCACGGTGAAACTTTAGGCCCGGGGGGCGTTTTTACGCGGACTTTCGGTAGCCGTCCTGCGCTCTCAAAATTTTTTTCGCAGTTTCACATGCCCATCTTTAAACGACGATTCCCAAGCAACTAAAAGAGTCTAACTATCGCAATAACTTTCAGAATCTGCGGAATATATTCTAGTTTCATAATAACATCACCGGAGATTTTGCACGGTGAAACTTTAGGCCCGGGGGGCGTTTTTACGCGGACTTTCGGCAGCCGTCCTCCGCTCTCAAAATTTTTTTCGCAGTTTCACATGCCCATCTTCAAACGACGATTCCCAAGCAACTAAAAGAGTCTAACTATCGCAATAACTTTCAGAATCTGCGGAATATATTCTAGTTTCATAATAACATCACCGGAGATTTTGCACGGTGAAACTTTAGGCCCGGGGGGCGTTTTTACGCGGACTTTCGGCAGCCGTCCTGCGCTCTCAAAATTTATTTCGCAGTTTCACATGCCCATCTTTAAACGACGATTCCCAAGCAACTAAAAGAGTCTAACTATCGCAATAACTTTCAGAATCTGCGGAATATATTCTAGTTTCATAATAACATCACCGGAGATTTTGCACGGTGAAACTTTAGGCCCGGGGGGCGTTTTTACGCGGACTTTCGGCAGCCGTCCTCCGCTCTCAAAATTTTTTTCGCAGTTTCACATGCCCATCTTCAAACGACGATTCCCAAGCAACTAAAAGAGTCTAACTATCGCAATAACTTTCAGAATCTGCGGAATATATTCTAGTTTCATAATAACATCACCGGAGATTTTGCACGGTGAAACTTTAGGCCCGGGGGGCGTTTTTACGCGGACTTTCGGCAGCCGTCCTGCGCTCTCAAAATTTTTTTCGCAGTTTCACATGCCCATCTTTAAACGACGATTCCCAAGCAACTAAAAGAGTCTAACTATCGCAATAACTTTCAGAATCTGCGGAATATATTCTAGTTTCATAATAACATCACCGGAGATTTTGCACGGTGAAACTTTAGGCCCGGGGGGCGATTTTACGCGGACTTTCGGCAGCCGTCCTGCGCTCTCAAAATTTTTTTCGCAGTTTCACATGCCCATCTTTAAACGACGATTCCCAAGCAACTAAAAGAGTCTAACTATCGCAATAACTTTCAGAATCTGCGGAATATATTCTAGTTTCATAATAACATCACCGGAGATTTTGCACGGTGAAACTTTAGGCCCGGGGGGCGTTTTTACGCGGACTTTCGGCAGCCGTCCTCCGCTCTCAAAATTTTTTTCGCAGTTTCACATGCCCATCTTCAAACGACGATTCCCAAGCAACTAAAAGAGTCTAACTATCGCAATAACTTTCAGAATCTGCGGAATATATTCTAGTTTCATAATAACATCACCGGAGATTTTGCACGGTGAAACTTTAGGCCCGGGGGGCGTTTTTACGCGGACTTTCGGCAGCCGTCCTGCGCTCTCAAAATTTTTTTCGCAGTTTCACATGCCCATCTTTAAACGACGATTCCCAAGCAACTAAAAGAGTCTAACTATCGCAATAACTTTCAGAATCTGCGGAATATATTCTAGTTTCATAATAACATCACCGGAGATTTTGCACGGTGAAACTTTAGGCCCGGGGGGCGTTTTTACGCGGACTTTCGGCAGCCGTCCTCCGCTCTCAAAATTTTTTTCGCAGTTTCACATGCCCATCTTCAAACGACGATTCCCAAGCAACTAAAAGAGTCTAACTATCGCAATAACTTTCAGAATCTGCGGAATATATTCTAGTTTCATAATAACATCACCGGAGATTTTGCACGGTGAAACTTTAGGCCCGGGGGGCGTTTTTACGCGGACTTTCGGCAGCCGTCCTGCGCTCTCAAAATTTTTTTCGCAGTTTCACATGCCCATCTTTAAACGACGATTCCCAAGCAACTAAAAGAGTCTAACTATCGCAATAACTTTCAGAATCTGCGGAATATATTCTAGTTTCATAATAACATCACCGGAGATTTTGCACGGTGAAACTTTAGGCCCGGGGGGCGTTTTTACGCGGACTTTCGGCAGCCGTCCTCCGCTCTCAAAATTTTTTTCGCAGTTTCACATGCCCATCTTCAAACGACGATTCCCAAGCAACTAAAAGAGTCTAACTATCGCAATAACTTTCAGAATCTGCGGAATATATTCTAGTTTCATAATAACATCACCGGAGATTTTGCACGGTGAAACTTTAGGCCCGGGGGGCGTTTTTACGCGGACTTTCGGCAGCCGTCCTGCGCTCTCAAAATTTTTTTCGCAGTTTCACATGCCCATCTTTAAACGACGATTCCCAAGCAACTAAAAGAGTCTAACTATCGCAATAACTTTCAGAATCTGCGGAATATATTCTAGTTTCATAATAACATCACCGGAGATTTTGCACGGTGAAACTTTAGGCCCGGGGGGCGTTTTTACGCGGACTTTCGGCAGCCGTCCTCCGCTCTCAAAATTTTTTTCGCAGTTTCACATGCCCATCTTCAAACGACGATTCCCAAGCAACTAAAAGAGTCTAACTATCGCAATAACTTTCAGAATCTGCGGAATATATTCTAGTTTCATAATAACATCACCGGAGATTTTGCACGGTGAAACTTTAGGCCCGGGGGGCGTTTTTACGCGGACTTTCGGCAGCCGTCCTGCGCTCTCAAAATTTTTTTCGCAGTTTCACATGCCCATCTTTAAACGACGATTCCCAAGCAACTAAAAGAGTCTAACTATCGCAATAACTTTCAGAATCTGCGGAATATATTCTAGTTTCATAATAACATCACCGGAGATTTTGCACGGTGAAACTTTAGGCCCGGGGGGCGTTTTTACGCGGACTTTCGGCAGCCGTCCCGCGCTCTCAAAATTTTTTTCGCAGTTTCACATGCCCATCTTTAAACGACGATTCCCAAGCAACTAAAAGAGTCTAACTATCGCAATAACTTTCAGAATCTGCGGAATATATTCTAGTTTCATAATAACATCACCGGAGATTTTGCACGGTGAAACTTTAGGCCCGGGGGGCGTTTCTACGCGGACTTTCGGCAGCCGTCCTCCGCTCTCAAAATTTTTTTCGCAGTTTCACATGCCCATCTTCAAACGACGATTCCCAAGCAACTAAAAGAGTCTATTTATCGCAATAACTTTCAGAATCTGCGGAATATATTCTAGTTTCAAAATAACATCACCGGAGATTTTGCACGGTGAAACTTTAGGCCCGGGGGGCGTTTTTACGCGGACTTTCGGCAGCCGTCCTGCGCTCTCAAAATTTTTTTCGCAGTTTCACATGCCCATCTTTAAACGACGATTCCCAAGCAACTAAAAGAGTCTAACTATCGCAATAACTTTCAGAATCTGCGGAATATATTCTAGTTTCATAATAACATCACCGGAGATTTTGCACGGTGAAACTTTAGGCCCGGGGGGCGTTTTTACGCGGACTTTCGGCAGCCGTCCTCCGCTCTCAAAATTTTTTTCGCAGTTTCACATGCCCATCTTCAAACGACGATTCCCAAGCAACTAAAAGAGTCTAACTATCGCAATAACTTTCAGAATCTGCGGAATATATTCTAGTTTCATAATAACATCACCGGAGATTTTGCACGGTGAAACTTTAGGCCCGGGGGGCGTTTTTACGCGGACTTTCGGCAGCCGTCCTGCGCTCTCAAAATTTTTTTCGCAGTTTCACATGCCCATCTTTAAACGACGATTCCCAAGCAACTAAAAGAGTCTAACTATCGCAATAACTTTCAGAATCTGCGGAATATATTCTAGTTTCATAATAACATCACCGGAGATTTTGCACGGTGAAACTTTAGGCCCGGGGGGCGTTTTTACGCGGACTTTCGGCAGCCGTCCTCCGCTCTCAAAATTTTTTTCGCAGTTTCACATGCCCATCTTCAAACGACGATTCCCAAGCAACTAAAAGAGTCTAACTATCGCAATAACTTTCAGAATCTGCGGAATATATTCTAGTTTCATAATAACATCACCGGAGATTTTGCACGGTGAAACTTTAGGCCCGGGGGGCGTTTTTACGCGGACTTTCGGCAGCCGTCCTGCGCTCTCAAAATTTTTTTCGCAGTTTCACATGCCCATCTTTAAACGACGATTCCCAAGCAACTAAAAGAGTCTAACTATCGCAATAACTTTCAGAATCTGCGGAATATATTCTAGTTTCATAATAACATCACCGGAGATTTTGCACGGTGAAACTTTAGGCCCGGGGGGCGTTTTTACGCGGACTTTCGGCAGCCGTCCTCCGCTCTCAAAATTTTTTTCGCAGTTTCACATGCCCATCTTCAAACGACGATTCCCAAGCAACTAAAAGAGTCTAACTATCGCAATAACTTTCAGAATCTGCGGAATATATTCTAGTTTCATAATAACATCACCGGAGATTTTGCACGGTGAAACTTTAGGCCCGGGGGGCGTTTTTACGCGGACTTTCGGCAGCCGTCCTGCGCTCTCAAAATTTTTTTCGCAGTTTCACATGCCCATCTTTAAACGACGATTCCCAAGCAACTAAAAGAGTCTAACTATCGCAATAACTTTCAGAATCTGCGGAATATATTCTAGTTTCATAATAACATCACCGGAGATTTTGCACGGTGAAACTTTAGGCCCGGGGGGCGTTTTTACGCGGACTTTCGGTAGCCGTCCTGCGCTCTCAAAATTTTTTTCGCAGTTTCACATGCCCATCTTTAAACGACGATTCCCAAGCAACTAAAAGAGTCTAACTATCGCAATAACTTTCAGAATCTGCGGAATATATTCTAGTTTCATAATAACATCACCGGAGATTTTGCACGGTGAAACTTTAGGCCCGGGGGGCGTTTTTACGCGGACTTTCGGCAGCCGTCCTCCGCTCTCAAAATTTTTTTCGCAGTTTCACATGCCCATCTTCAAACGACGATTCCCAAGCAACTAAAAGAGTCTAACTATCGCAATAACTTTCAGAATCTGCGGAATATATTCTAGTTTCATAATAACATCACCGGAGATTTTGCACGGTGAAATTTTAGGCCCGGGGGGCGTTTTTACGCGGACTTTCGGCAGCCGTCCTGCGCTCTCAAAATTTATTTCGCAGTTTCACATGCCCATCTTTAAACGACGATTCCCAAGCAACTAAAAGAGTCTAACTATCGCAATAACTTTCAGAATCTGCGGAATATATTCTAGTTTCATAATAACATCACCGGAGATTTTGCACGGTGAAACTTTAGGCCCGGGGGGCGTTTTTACGCGGACTTTCGGCAGCCGTCCTCCGCTCTCAAAATTTTTTTCGCAGTTTCACATGCCCATCTTCAAACGACGATTCCCAAGCAACTAAAAGAGTCTAACTATCGCAATAACTTTCAGAATCTGCGGAATATATTCTAGTTTCATAATAACATCACCGGAGATTTTGCACGGTGAAACTTTAGGCCCGGGGGGCGTTTTTACGCGGACTTTCGGCAGCCGTCCTGCGCTCTCAAAATTTTTTTCGCAGTTTCACATGCCCATCTTTAAACGACGATTCCCAAGCAACTAAAAGAGTCTAACTATCGCAATAACTTTCAGAATCTGCGGAATATATTCTAGTTTCATAATAACATCACCGGAGATTTTGCACGGTGAAACTTTAGGCCCGGGGGGCGATTTTACGCGGACTTTCGGCAGCCGTCCTGCGCTCTCAAAATTTTTTTCGCAGTTTCACATGCCCATCTTTAAACGACGATTCCCAAGCAACTAAAAGAGTCTAACTATCGCAATAACTTTCAGAATCTGCGGAATATATTCTAGTTTCATAATAACATCACCGGAGATTTTGCACGGTGAAACTTTAGGCCCGGGGGGCGTTTTTACGCGGACTTTCGGCAGCCGTCCTCCGCTCTCAAAATTTTTTTCGCAGTTTCACATGCCCATCTTCAAACGACGATTCCCAAGCAACTAAAAGAGTCTAACTATCGCAATAACTTTCAGAATCTGCGGAATATATTCTAGTTTCATAATAACATCACCGGAGATTTTGCACGGTGAAACTTTAGGCCCGGGGGGCGTTTTTACGCGGACTTTCGGCAGCCGTCCTGCGCTCTCAAAATTTTTTTCGCAGTTTCACATGCCCATCTTTAAACGACGATTCCCAAGCAACTAAAAGAGTCTAACTATCGCAATAACTTTCAGAATCTGCGGAATATATTCTAGTTTCATAATAACATCACCGGAGATTTTGCACGGTGAAACTTTAGGCCCGGGGGGCGTTTTTACGCGGACTTTCGGCAGCCGTCCTCCGCTCTCAAAATTTTTTTCGCAGTTTCACATGCCCATCTTCAAACGACGATTCCCAAGCAACTAAAAGAGTCTAACTATCGCAATAACTTTCAGAATCTGCGGAATATATTCTAGTTTCATAATAACATCACCGGAGATTTTGCACGGTGAAACTTTAGGCCCGGGGGGCGTTTTTACGCGGACTTTCGGCAGCCGTCCTGCGCTCTCAAAATTTTTTTCGCAGTTTCACATGCCCATCTTTAAACGACGATTCCCAAGCAACTAAAAGAGTCTAACTATCGCAATAACTTTCAGAATCTGCGGAATATATTCTAGTTTCATAATAACATCACCGGAGATTTTGCACGGTGAAACTTTAGGCCCGGGGGGCGTTTTTACGCGGACTTTCGGCAGCCGTCCTCCGCTCTCAAAATTTTTTTCGCAGTTTCACATGCCCATCTTCAAACGACGATTCCCAAGCAACTAAAAGAGTCTAACTATCGCAATAACTTTCAGAATCTGCGGAATATATTCTAGTTTCATAATAACATCACCGGAGATTTTGCACGGTGAAACTTTAGGCCCGGGGGGCGTTTTTACGCGGACTTTCGGCAGCCGTCCTGCGCTCTCAAAATTTTTTTCGCAGTTTCACATGCCCATCTTTAAACGACGATTCCCAAGCAACTAAAAGAGTCTAACTATCGCAATAACTTTCAGAATCTGCGGAATATATTCTAGTTTCATAATAACATCACCGGAGATTTTGCACGGTGAAACTTTAGGCCCGGGGGGCGTTTTTACGCGGACTTTCGGCAGCCGTCCTCCGCTCTCAAAATTTTTTTCGCAGTTTCACATGCCCATCTTCAAACGACGATTCCCAAGCAACTAAAAGAGTCTAACTATCGCAATAACTTTCAGAATCTGCGGAATATATTCTAGTTTCATAATAACATCACCGGAGATTTTGCACGGTGAAACTTTAGGCCCGGGGGGCGTTTTTACGCGGACTTTCGGCAGCCGTCCTGCGCTCTCAAAATTGTTTTCGCAGTTTCACATGCCCATCTTTAAACGACGATTCCCAAGCAACTAAAAGAGTCTAACTATCGCAATAACTTTCAGAATCTGCGGAATATATTCTAGTTTCATAATAACATCACCGGAGATTTTGCACGGTGAAACTTTAGGCCCGGGGGGCGTTTTTACGCGGACTTTCGGCAGCCGTCCTGCGCTCTCAAAATTTTTTTCGCAGTTTCACATGCCCATCTTTAAACGACGATTCCCAAGCAACTAAAAGAGTCTAACTATCGCAATAACTTTCAGAATCTGCGGAATATATTCTAGTTTCATAATAACATCACCGGAGATTTTGCACGGTGAAACTTTAGGCCCGGGGGGCGTTTTTACGCGGACTTTCGGCAGCCGTCCTCCGCTCTCAAAATTTTTTTCGCAGTTTCACATGCCCATCTTCAAACGACGATTCCCAAGCAACTAAAAGAGTCTAACTATCGCAATAACTTTCAGAATCTGCGGAATATATTCTAGTTTCATAATAACATCACCGGAGATTTTGCACGGTGAAATTTTAGGCCCGGGGGGCGTTTTTACGCGGACTTTCGGCAGCCGTCCTGCGCTCTCAAAATTTATTTCGCAGTTTCACATGCCCATCTTTAAACGACGATTCCCAAGCAACTAAAAGAGTCTAACTATCGCAATAACTTTCAGAATCTGCGGAATATATTCTAGTTTCATAATAACATCACCGGAGATTTTGCACGGTGAAACTTTAGGCCCGGGGGGCGTTTTTACGCGGACTTTCGGCAGCCGTCCTCCGCTCTCAAAATTTTTTTCGCAGTTTCACATGCCCATCTTCAAACGATGATTCCCAAGCAACTAAAAGAGTCTAACTATCGCAATAACTTTCAGAATCTGCGGAATATATTCTAGTTTCATAATAACATCACCGGAGATTTTGCACGGTGAAACTTTAGGCCCGGGGGGCGTTTTTACGCGGACTTTCGGCAGCCGTCCTGCGCTCTCAAAATTTTTTTCGCAGTTTCACATGCCCATCTTTAAACGACGATTCCCAAGCAACTAAAAGAGTCTAACTATCGCAATAACTTTCAGAATCTGCGGAATATATTCTAGTTTCATAATAACATCACCGGAGATTTTGCACGGTGAAACTTTAGGCCCGGGGGGCGATTTTACGCGGACTTTCGGCAGCCGTCCTGCGCTCTCAAAATTTTTTTCGCAGTTTCACATGCCCATCTTTAAACGACGATTCCCAAGCAACTAAAAGAGTCTAACTATCGCAATAACTTTCAGAATCTGCGGAATATATTCTAGTTTCATAATAACATCACCGGAGATTTTGCACGGTGAAACTTTAGGCCCGGGGGGCGTTTTTACGCGGACTTTCGGCAGCCGTCCTCCGCTCTCAAAATTTTTTTCGCAGTTTCACATGCCCATCTTCAAACGACGATTCCCAAGCAACTAAAAGAGTCTAACTATCGCAATAACTTTCAGAATCTGCGGAATATATTCTAGTTTCATAATAACATCACCGGAGATTTTGCACGGTGAAACTTTAGGCCCGGGGGGCGTTTTTACGCGGACTTTCGGCAGCCGTCCTGCGCTCTCAAAATTTTTTTCGCAGTTTCACATGCCCATCTTTAAACGACGATTCCCAAGCAACTAAAAGAGTCTAACTATCGCAATAACTTTCAGAATCTGCGGAATATATTCTAGTTTCATAATAACATCACCGGAGATTTTGCACGGTGAAACTTTAGGCCCGGGGGGCGTTTTTACGCGGACTTTCGGCAGCCGTCCTCCGCTCTCAAAATTTTTTTCGCAGTTTCACATGCCCATCTTCAAACGACGATTCCCAAGCAACTAAAAGAGTCTAACTATCGCAATAACTTTCAGAATCTGCGGAATATATTCTAGTTTCATAATAACATCACCGGAGATTTTGCACGGTGAAACTTTAGGCCCGGGGGGCGTTTTTACGCGGACTTTCGGCAGCCGTCCTGCGCTCTCAAAATTTTTTTCGCAGTTTCACATGCCCATCTTTAAACGACGATTCCCAAGCAACTAAAAGAGTCTAACTATCGCAATAACTTTCAGAATCTGCGGAATATATTCTAGTTTCATAATAACATCACCGGAGATTTTGCACGGTGAAACTTTAGGCCCGGGGGGCGTTTTTACGCGGACTTTCGGCAGCCGTCCTCCGCTCTCAAAATTTTTTTCGCAGTTTCACATGCCCATCTTCAAACGACGATTCCCAAGCAACTAAAAGAGTCTAACTATCGCAATAACTTTCAGAATCTGCGGAATATATTCTAGTTTCATAATAACATCACCGGAGATTTTGCACGGTGAAACTTTAGGCCCGGGGGGCGTTTTTACGCGGACTTTCGGCAGCCGTCCTGCGCTCTCAAAATTTTTTTCGCAGTTTCACATGCCCATCTTTAAACGACGATTCCCAAGCAACTAAAAGAGTCTAACTATCGCAATAACTTTCAGAATCTGCGGAATATATTCTAGTTTCATAATAACATCACCGGAGATTTTGCACGGTGAAACTTTAGGCCCGGGGGGCGTTTTTACGCGGACTTTCGGCAGCCGTCCTCCGCTCTCAAAATTTTTTTCGCAGTTTCACATGCCCATCTTCAAACGACGATTCCCAAGCAACTAAAAGAGTCTAACTATCGCAATAACTTTCAGAATCTGCGGAATATATTCTAGTTTCATAATAACATCACCGGAGATTTTGCACGGTGAAACTTTAGGCCCGGGGGGCGTTTTTACGCGGACTTTCGGCAGCCGTCCTGCGCTCTCAAAATTGTTTTCGCAGTTTCACATGCCCATCTTTAAACGACGATTCCCAAGCAACTAAAAGAGTCTAACTATCGCAATAACTTTCTGAATCTGCGGAATATATTCTAGTTTCATAATAACATCACCGGAGATTTTGCACGGTGAAACTTTAGGCCCGGGGGGCGTTTTTACGCGGACTTTCGGCAGCCGTCCTGCGCTCTCAAAATTTTTTTCGCAGTTTCACATGCCCATCTTTAAACGACGATTCCCAAGCAACTAAAAGAGTCTAACTATCGCAATAACTTTCAGAATCTGCGGAATATATTCTAGTTTCATAATAACATCACCGGAGATTTTGCACGGTGAAACTTTAGGCCCGGGGGGCGTTTTTACGCGGACTTTCGGCAGCCGTCCTCCGCTCTCAAAATTTTTTTCGCAGTTTCACATGCCCATCTTCAAACGACGATTCCCAAGCAACTAAAAGAGTCTAACTATCGCAATAACTTTCAGAATCTGCGGAATATATTCTAGTTTCATAATAACATCACCGGAGATTTTGCACGGTGAAACTTTAGGCCCGGGGGGCGTTTTTACGCGGACTTTCGGCAGCCGTCCTGCGCTCTCAAAATTTTTTTCGCAGTTTCACATGCCCATCTTTAAACGACGATTCCCAAGCAACTAAAAGAGTCTAACTATCGCAATAACTTTCAGAATCTGCGGAATATATTCTAGTTTCATAATAACATCACCGGAGATTTTGCACGGTGAAACTTTAGGCCCGGGGGGCGTTTTTACGCGGACTTTCGGCAGCCGTCCTCCGCTCTCAAAATTTTTTTCGCAGTTTCACATGCCCATCTTCAAACGACGATTCCCAAGCAACTAAAAGAGTCTAGCTATCGCAATAACTTTCAGAATCTGCGGAATATATTCTAGTTTCATAATAACATCACCGGAGATTTTGCACGGTGAAACTTTAGGCCCGGGGGGCGTTTTTACGCGGACTTTCGGCAGCCGTCCTGCGCTCTCAAAATTTTTTTCGCAGTTTCACATGCCCATCTTTAAACGACGATTCCCAAGCAACTAAAAGAGTCTAACTATCGCAATAACTTTCAGAATCTGCGGAATATATTCTAGTTTCATAATAACATCACCGGAGATTTTGCACGGTGAAACTTTAGGCCCGGGGGGCGTTTTTACGCGGACTTTCGGCAGCCGTCCTGCGCTCTCAAAATTTTTTTCGCAGATTCACATGCCCATCTTTAAACGACGATTCCCAAGCAACTAAAAGAGTCTAACTATCGCAATAACTTTCAGAATCTGCGGAATATATTCTAGTTTCATAATAACATCACCGGAGATTTTGCACGGTGAAACTTTAGGCCCGGGGGGCGTTTTTACGCGGACTTTCGGCAGCCGTCCTCCGCTCTCAAAATTTTTTTCGCAGTTTCACATGCCCATCTTCAAACGACGATTCCCAAGCAACTAAAAGAGTCTAACTATCGCAATAACTTTCAGAATCTGCGGAATATATTCTAGTTTCATAATAACATCACCGGAGATTTTGCACGGTGAAACTTTAGGCCCGGGGGGCGTTTTTACGCGGACTTTCGGCAGCCGTCCTGCGCTCTCAAAATTTTTTTCGCAGTTTCACATGCCCATCTTTAAACGACGATTCCCAAGCAACTAAAAGAGTCTAACTATCGCAATAACTTTCAGAATCTGCGGAATATATTCTAGTTTCATAATAACATCACCGGAGATTTTGCACGGTGAAACTTTAGGCCCGGGGGGCGTTTTTACGCGGACTTTCGGCAGCCGTCCTCCGCTCTCAAAATTTTTTTCGCAGTTTCACATGCCCATCTTCAAACGACGATTCCCAAGCAACTAAAAGAGTCTAACTATCGCAATAACTTTCAGAATCTGCGGAATATATTCTAGTTTCATAATAACATCACCGGAGATTTTGCACGGTGAAACTTTAGGCCCGGGGGGCGTTTTTACGCGGACTTTCGGCAGCCGTCCTGCGCTCTCAAAATTTTTTTCGCAGTTTCACATGCCCATCTTTAAACGACGATTCCCAAGCAACTAAAAGAGTCTAACTATCGCAATAACTTTCAGAATCTGCGGAATATATTCTAGTTTCATAATAACATCACCGGAGATTTTGCACGGTGAAACTTTAGGCCCGGGGGGCGTTTTTACGCGGACTTTCGGCAGCCGTCCTGCGCTCTCAAAATTTTTTTCGCAGTTTCACATGCCCATCTTTAAACGACGATTCCCAAGCAACTAAAAGAGTCTAACTATCGCAATAACTTTCAGAATCTGCGGAATATATTCTAGTTTCATAATAACATCACCGGAGATTTTGCACGGTGAAACTTTAGGCCCGGGGGGCGTTTTTACGCGGACTTTCGGCAGCCGTCCTCCGCTCTCAAAATTTTTTTCGCAGTTTCACATGCCCATCTTCAAACGACGATTCCCAAGCAACTAAAAGAGTCTAACTATCGCAATAACTTTCAGAATCTGCGGAATATATTCTAGTTTCATAATAACATCACCGGAGATTTTGCACGGTGAAACTTTAGGCCCGGGGGGCGTTTTTACGCGGACTTTCGGCAGCCGTCCTGCGCTCTCAAAATTTTTTTCGCAGTTTCACTTGCCCATCTTTAAACGACGATTCCCAAGCAACTAAAAGAGTCTAACTATCGCAATAACTTTCAGAATCTGCGGAATATATTCTAGTTTCATAATAACATCACCGGAGATTTTGCACGGTGAAACTTTAGGCCCGGGGGGCGTTTTTACGCGGACTTTCGGCAGCCGTCCTGCGCTCTCAAAATTTTTTTCGCAGTTTCACATGCCCATCTTTAAACGACGATTCCCAAGCAACTAAAAGAGTCTAACTATCGCAATAACTTTCAGAATCTGCGGAATATATTGTAGTTTCATAATAACATCACCGGAGATTTTGCACGGTGAAACTTTAGGCCCGGGGGGCGTTTTTACGCGGACTTTCGGCAGCCGTCCTGCGCTCTCAAAATTTTTTTCGCAGTTTCACATGCCCATCTTCAAACGACGATTCCCAAGCAACTAAAAGAGTCTAACTATCGCAATAACTTTCAGAATCTGCGGAATATATTCTAGTTTCATAATAACATCACCGGAGATTTTGCACGGTGAAACTTTAGGCCCGGGGGGCGTTTTTACGCGGACTTTCGGCAGCCGTCCTGCGCTCTCAAAATTTTTTTCGCAGTTTCACATGCCCATCTTTAAACGACGATTCCCAAGCAACTAAAAGAGTCTAACTATCGCAATAACTTTCAGAATCTGCGGAATATATTCTAGTTTCATAATAACATCACCGGAGATTTTGCACGGTGAAACTTTAGGCCCGGGGGGCGTTTTTACGCGGACTTTCGGCAGCCGTCCTGCGCTCTCAAAATTTTTTTCGCAGTTTCACATGCCCATCTTTAAACGACGATTCCCAAGCAACTAAAAGAGTCTAACTATCGCAATAACTTTCAGAATCTGCGGAATATATTCTAGTTTCATAATAACATCACCGGAGATTTTGCACGGTGAAACTTTAGGCCCGGGGGGCGTTTTTACGCGGACTTTCGGCAGCCGTCCACCGCTCTCAAAATTTTTTTCGCAGTTTCACATGCCCATCTTCAAACGACGATTCCCAAGCAACTAAAAGAGTCTAACTATCGCAATAACTTTCAGAATCTGCGGAATATATTCTAGTTTCATAATAACATCACCGGAGATTTTGCACGGTGAAACTTTAGGCCCGGGGGGCGTTTTTACGCGGACTTTCGGCAGCCGTCCTGCGCTCTCAAAATTTTTTTCGCAGTTTCACATGCCCATCTTTAAACGACGATTCCCAAGCAACTAAAAGAGTCTAACTATCGCAATAACTTTCAGAATCTGCGGAATATATTCTAGTTTCATAATAACATCACCGGAGATTTTGCACGGTGAAACTTTAGGCCCGGGGGGCGTTTTTACGCGGACTTTCGGCAGCCGTCCTCCGCTCTCAAAATTTTTTTCGCAGTTTCACATGCCCATCTTCAAACGACGATTCCCAAGCAACTAAAAGAGTCTAACTATCGCAATAACTTTCAGAATCTGCGGAATATATTCTAGTTTCATAATAACATCACCGGAGATTTTGCACGGTGAAACTTTAGGCCCGGGGGGCGTTTTTACGCGGACTTTCGGCAGCCGTCCTGCGCTCTCAAAATTTTTTTCGCAGTTTCACATGCCCATCTTTAAACGACGATTCCCAAGCAACTAAAAGAGTCTAACTATCGCAATAACTTTCAGAATCTGCGGAATATATTCTAGTTTCATAATAACATCACCGGAGATTTTGCACGGTGAAACTTTAGGCCCGGGGGGCGTTTTTACGCGGACTTTCGGCAGCCGTCCTCCGCTCTCAAAATTTTTTTCGCAGTTTCACATGCCCATCTTCAAACGACGATTCCCAAGCAACTAAAAGAGTCTAACTATCGCAATAACTTTCAGAATCTGCGGAATATATTCTAGTTTCATAATAACATCACCGGAGATTTTGCACGGTGAAACTTTAGGCCCGGGGGGCGTTTTTACGCGGACTTTCGGCAGCCGTCCTGCGCTCTCAAAATTTTTTTCGCAGTTTCACATGCCCATCTTTAAACGACGATTCCCAAGCAACTAAAAGAGTCTAACTATCGCAATAACTTTCAGAATCTGCGGAATATATTCTAGTTTCATAATAACATCACCGGAGATTTTGCACGGTGAAACTTTAGGCCCGGGGGGCGTTTTTACGCGGACTTTCGGCAGCCGTCCTCCGCTCTCAAAATTTTTTTCGCAGTTTCACATGCCCATCTTCAAACGACGATTCCCAAGCAACTAAAAGAGTCTAACTATCGCAATAACTTTCAGAATCTGCGGAATATATTCTAGTTTTATAATAACATCACCGGAGATTTTGCACGGTGAAACTTTAGGCCCGGGGGGCGTTTTTACGCGGACTTTCGGCAGCCGTCCTGCGCTCTCAAAATTTTTTTCGCAGTTTCACATGCCCATCTTTAAACGACGATTCCCAAGCAACTAAAAGAGTCTAACTATCGCAATAACTTTCAGAATCTGCGGAATATATTCTAGTTTCATAATAACGTCACCGGAGATTTTGCACGGTGAAACTTTAGGCCCGGGGGGCGTTTTTACGCGGACTTTCGGCAGCCGTCCTGCGCTCTCAAAATTTTTTTCGCAGTTTCACATGCCCATCTTTAAACGACGATTCCCAAGCAACTAAAAGAGTCTAACTATCGCAATAACTTTCAGAATCTGCGGAATATATTCTAGTTTCATAATAACATCACTGGAGATTTTGCACGGTGAAACTTTAGGCCCGGGGGGCGTTTTTACGCGGACTTTCGGCAGCCGTCCTCCGCTCTCAAAATTTTTTTCGCAGTTTCACATGCCCATCTTCAAACGACGATTCCCAAGCAACTAAAAGAGTCTAACTATCGCAATAACTTTCAGAATCTGCGGAATATATTCTAGTTTCATAATAACATCACCGGAGATTTTGCACGGTGAAACTTTAGGCCCGGGGGGCGTTTTTACGCGGACTTTCGGCAGCCGTCCTGCGCTCTCAAAATTTTTTTCGCAGTTTCACATGCCCATCTTTAAACGACGATTCCCAAGCAACTAAAAGAGTCTAACTATCGCAATAACTTTCAGAATCTGCGGAATATATTCTAGTTTCATAATAACATCACCGGAGATTTTGCACGGTGAAACTTTAGGCCCGGGGGGCGTTTTTACGCGGACTTTCGGCAGCCGTCCTCCGCTCTCAAAATTTTTTTCGCAGTTTCACATGCCCATCTTCAAACGACGATTCCCAAGCAACTAAAAGAGTCTAACTATCGCAATAACTTTCAGAATCTGCGGAATATATTCTAGTTTCATAATAACATCACCGGAGATTTTGCACGGTGAAACTTTAGGCCCGGGGGGCGTTTTTACGCGGACTTTCGGCAGCCGTCCTGCGCTCTCAAAATTTTTTTCGCAGTTTCACATGCCCATCTTTAAACGACGATTCCCAAGCAACTAAAAGAGTCTAACTATCGCAATAACTTTCAGAATCTGCGGAATATATTCTAGTTTCATAATAACATCACCGGAGATTTTGCACGGTGAAACTTTAGGCCCGGGGGGCGTTTTTACGCGGACTTTCGGCAGCCGTCCTCCGCTCTCAAAATTTTTTTCGCAGTTTCACATGCCCATCTTCAAACGACGATTCCCAAGCAACTAAAAGAGTCTAACTATCGCAATAACTTTCAGAATCTGCGGAATATATTCTAGTTTCATAATAACATCACCGGAGATTTTGCACGGTGAAACTTTAGGCCCGGGGGGCGTTTTTACGCGGACTTTCGGCAGCCGTCCTGCGCTCTCAAAATTTTTTTCGCAGTTTCACATGCCCATCTTTAAACGACGATTCCCAAGCAACTAAAAGAGTCTAACTATCGCAATAACTTTCAGAATCTGCGGAATATATTCTAGTTTCATAATAACATCACCGGAGATTTTGCACGGTGAAACTTTAGGCCCGGGGGGCGTTTTTACGCGGACTTTCGGCAGCCGTCCTGCGCTCTCAAAATTTTTTTCGCAGTTTCACATGCCCATCTTTAAACGACGATTCCCAAGCAACTAAAAGAGTCTAACTATCGCAATAACTTTCAGAATCTGCGGAATATATTCTAGTTTCATAATAACATCACCGGAGATTTTGCACGGTGAAACTTTAGGCCCGGGGGGCGTTTTTACGCGGACTTTCGGCAGCCGTCCTCCGCTCTCAAAATTTTTTTCGCAGTTTCACATGCCCATCTTCAAACGACGATTCCCAAGCAACTAAAAGAGTCTAACTATCGCAATAACTTTCAGAATCTGCGGAATATATTCTAGTTTCATAATAACATCACCGGAGATTTTGCACGGTGAAACTTTAGGCCCGGGGGGCGTTTTTACGCGGACTTTCGGCAGCCGTCCTGCGCTCTCAAAATTTTTTTCGCAGTTTCACATGCCCATCTTTAAACGACGATTCCCAAGCAACTAAAAGAGTCTAACTATCGCAATAACTTTCAGAATCTGCGGAATATATTCTAGTTTCATAATAACATCACCGGAGATTTTGCACGGTGAAACTTTAGGCCCGGGGGGCGTTTTTACGCGGACTTTCGGCAGCCGTCCTGCGCTCTCAAAATTTTTTTCGCAGTTTCACATGCCCATCTTTAAACGACGATTCCCAAGCAACTAAAAGAGTCTAACTATCGCAATAACTTTCAGAATCTGCGGAATATATTCTAGTTTCATAATAACATCACCGGAGATTTTGCACGGTGAAACTTTAGGCCCGGGGGGCGTTTTTACGCGGACTTTCGGCAGCCGTCCTCCGCTCTCAAAATTTTTTTCGCAGTATTACATGCCCATCTTCAAACGACGATTCCCAAGCAACTAAAAGAGTCTAACTATCGCAATAACTTTCAGAATCTGCGGAATATATTCTAGTTTCATAATAACATCACCGGAGATTTTGCACGGTGAAACTTTAGGCCCGGGGGGCGTTTTTACGCGGACTTTCGGCAGCCGTCCTGCGCTCTCAAAATTTTTTTCGCAGTTTCACATGCCCATCTTTAAACGACGATTCCCAAGCAACTAAAAGAGTCTAACTATCGCAATAACTTTCAGAATCTGCGGAATATATTCTAGTTTCATAATAACATCACCGGAGATTTTGCACGGTGAAACTTTAGGCCCGGGGGGCGTTTTTACGCGGACTTTCGGCAGCCGTCCTGCGCTCTCAAAATTTTTTTCGCAGTTTCACATGCCCATCTTTAAACGACGATTCCCAAGCAACTAAAAGAGTCTAACTATCGCAATAACTTTCAGAATCTGCGGAATATATTCTAGTTTCATAATAACATCACCGGAGATTTTGCACGGTGAAACTTTAGGCCCGGGGGGCGTTTTTACGCGGACTTTCGGCAGCCGTCCTCCGCTCTCAAAATTTTTTTCGCAGTTTCACATGCCCATCTTCAAACGACGATTCCCAAGCAACTAAAAGAGTCTAACTATCGCAATAACTTTCAGAATCTGCGGAATATATTCTAGTTTCATAATAACATCACCGGAGATTTTGCACGGTGAAACTTTAGGCCCGGGGGGCGTTTTTACGCGGACTTTCGGCAGCCGTCCTGCGCTCTCAAAATTTTTTTCGCAGTTTCACATGCCCATCTTTAAACGACGATTCCCAAGCAACTAAAAGAGTCTAACTATCGCAATAACTTTCAGAATCTGCGGAATATATTCTAGTTTCATAATAACATCACCGGAGATTTTGCACGGTGAAACTTTAGGCCCGGGGGGCGTTTTTACGCGGACTTTCGGCAGCCGTCCTCCGCTCTCAAAATTTTTTTCGCAGTTTCACATGCCCATCTTCAAACGACGATTCCCAAGCAACTAAAAGAGTCTAACTATCGCAATAACTTTCAGAATCTGCGGAATATATTCTAGTTTCATAATAACATCACCGGAGATTTTGCACGGTGAAACTTTAGGCCCGGGGGGCGTTTTTACGCGGACTTTCGGCAGCCGTCCTGCGCTCTCAAAATTTTTTTCGCAGTTTCACATGCCCATCTTTAAACGACGATTCCCAAGCAACTAAAAGAGTCTAACTATCGCAATAACTTTCAGAATCTGCGGAATATATTCTAGTTTCATAATAACATCACCGGAGATTTTGCACGGTGAAACTTTAGGCCCGGGGGGCGTTTTTACGCGGACTTTCGGCAGCCGTCCTGCGCTCTCAAAATTTTTTTCGCAGTTTCACATGCCCATCTTTAAACGACGATTCCCAAGCAACTAAAAGAGTCTAACTATCGCAATAACTTTCAGAATCTGCGGAATATATTCTAGTTTCATAATAACATCACCGGAGATTTTGCACGGTGAAACTTTAGGCCCGGGGGGCGTTTTTACGCGGACTTTCGGCAGCCGTCCTCCGCTCTCAAAATTTTTTTCGCAGTATTACATGCCCATCTTCAAACGACGATTCCCAAGCAACTAAAAGAGTCTAACTATCGCAATAACTTTCAGAATCTGCGGAATATATTCTAGTTTCATAATAACATCACCGGAGATTTTGCACGGTGAAACTTTAGGCCCGGGGGGCGTTTTTACGCGGACTTTCGGCAGCCGTCCTGCGCTCTCAAAATTTTTTTCGCAGTTTCACATGCCCATCTTTAAACGACGATTCCCAAGCAACTAAAAGAGTCTAACTATCGCAATAACTTTCAGAATCTGCGGAATATATTCTAGTTTCATAATAACATCACCGGAGATTTTGCACGGTGAAACTTTAGGCCCGGGGGGCGTTTTTACGCGGACTTTCGGCAGCCGTCCTGCGCTCTCAAAATTTTTTTCGCAGTTTCACATGCCCATCTTTAAACGACGATTCCCAAGCAACTAAAAGAGTCTAACTATCGCAATAACTTTCAGAATCTGCGGAATATATTCTAGTTTCATAATAACATCACCGGAGATTTTGCACGGTGAAACTTTAGGCCCGGGGGGCGTTTTTACGCGGACTTTCGGCAGCCGTCCTCCGCTCTCAAAATTTTTTTCGCAGTTTCACATGCCCATCTTCAAACGACGATTCCCAAGCAACTAAAAGAGTCTAACTATCGCAATAACTTTCAGAATCTGCGGAATATATTCTAGTTTCATAATAACATCACCGGAGATTTTGCACGGTGAAACTTTAGGCCCGGGGGGCGTTTTTACGCGGACTTTCGGCAGCCGTCCTGCGCTCTCAAAATTTTTTTCGCAGTTTCACATGCCCATCTTTAAACGACGATTCCCAAGCAACTAAAAGAGTCTAACTATCGCAATAACTTTCAGAATCTGCGGAATATATTCTAGTTTCATAATAACATCACCGGAGATTTTGCACGGTGAAACTTTAGGCCCGGGGGGCGTTTTTACGCGGACTTTCGGCAGCCGTCCTCCGCTCTCAAAATTGTTTTCGCAGTTTCACATGCCCATCTTCAAACGACGATTCCCAAGCAACTAAAAGAGTCTAACTATCGCAATAACTTTCAGAATCTGCGGAATATATTCTAGTTTCATAATAACATCACCGGAGATTTTGCACGGTGAAACTTTAGGCCCGGGGGGCGTTTTTACGCGGACTTTCGGCAGCCGTCCTGCGCTCTCAAAATTTTTTTCGCAGTTTCACATGCCCATCTTTAAACGACGATTCCCAAGCAACTAAAAGAGTCTAACTATCGCAATAACTTTCAGAATCTGCGGAATATATTCTAGTTTCATAATAACATCACCGGAGATTTTGCACGGTGAAACTTTAGGCCCGGGGGGCGTTTTTACGCGGACTTTCGGCAGCCGTCCTGCGCTCTCAAAATTTTTTTCGCAGTTTCACATGCCCATCTTTAAACGACGATTCCCAAGCAACTAAAAGAGTCTAACTATCGCAATAACTTTCAGAATCTGCGGAATATATTCTAGTTTCATAATAACATCACCGGAGATTTTGCACGGTGAAACTTTAGGCCCGGGGGGCGTTTTTACGCGGACTTTCGGCAGCCGTCCTCCGCTCTCAAAATTTTTTTCGCAGTATTACATGCCCATCTTCAAACGACGATTCCCAAGCAACTAAAAGAGTCTAACTATCGCAATAACTTTCAGAATCTGCGGAATATATTCTAGTTTCATAATAACATCACCGGAGATTTTGCACGGTGAAACTTTAGGCCCGGGGGGCGTTTTTACGCGGACTTTCGGCAGCCGTCCTGCGCTCTCAAAATTTTTTTCGCAGTTTCACATGCCCATCTTTAAACGACGATTCCCAAGCAACTAAAAGAGTCTAACTATCGCAATAACTTTCAGAATCTGCGGAATATATTCTAGTTTCATAATAACATCACCGGAGATTTTGCACGGTGAAACTTTAGGCCCGGGGGGCGTTTTTACGCGGACTTTCGGCAGCCGTCCTGCGCTCTCAAAATTTTTTTCGCAGTTTCACATGCCCATCTTTAAACGACGATTCCCAAGCAACTAAAAGAGTCTAACTATCGCAATAACTTTCAGAATCTGCGGAATATATTCTAGTTTCATAATAACATCACCGGAGATTTTGCACGGTGAAACTTTAGGCCCGGGGGGCGTTTTTACGCGGACTTTCGGCAGCCGTCCTCCGCTCTCAAAATTTTTTTCGCAGTTTCACATGCCCATCTTCAAACGACGATTCCCAAGCAACTAAAAGAGTCTAACTATCGCAATAACTTTCAGAATCTGCGGAATATATTCTAGTTTCATAATAACATCACCGGAGATTTTGCACGGTGAAACTTTAGGCCCGGGGGGCGTTTTTACGCGGACTTTCGGCAGCCGTCCTGCGCTCTCAAAATTTTTTTCGCAGTTTCACATGCCCATCTTTAAACGACGATTCCCAAGCAACTAAAAGAGTCTAACTATCGCAATAACTTTCAGAATCTGCGGAATATATTCTAGTTTCATAATAACATCACCGGAGATTTTGCACGGTGAAACTTTAGGCCCGGGGGGCGTTTTTACGCGGACTTTCGGCAGCCGTCCTCCGCTCTCAAAATTTTTTTCGCAGTTTCACATGCCCATCTTCAAACGACGATTCCCAAGCAACTAAAAGAGTCTAACTATCGCAATAACTTTCAGAATCTGCGGAATATATTCTAGTTTCATAATAACATCACCGGAGATTTTGCACGGTGAAACTTTAGGCCCGGGGGGCGTTTTTACGCGGACTTTCGGCAGCCGTCCTGCGCTCTCAAAATTTTTTTCGCAGTTTCACATGCCCATCTTTAAACGACGATTCCCAAGCAACTAAAAGAGTCTAACTATCGCAATAACTTTCAGAATCTGCGGAATATATTCTAGTTTCATAATAACATCACCGGAGATTTTGCACGGTGAAACTTTAGGCCCGGGGGGCGTTTTTACGCGGACTTTCGGCAGCCGTCCTGCGCTCTCAAAATTTTTTTCGCAGTTTCACATGCCCATCTTTAAACGACGATTCCCAAGCAACTAAAAGAGTCTAACTATCGCAATAACTTTCAGAATCTGCGGAATATATTCTAGTTTCATAATAACATCACCGGAGATTTTGCACGGTGAAACTTTAGGCCCGGGGGGCGTTTTTACGCGGACTTTCGGCAGCCGTCCTGCGCTCTCAAAATTTTTTTCGCAGTTTCACATGCCCATCTTTAAACGACGATTCCCAAGCAACTAAAAGAGTCTAACTATCGCAATAACTTTCAGAATCTGCGGAATATATTCTAGTTTCATAATAACATCACCGGAGATTTTGCACGGTGAAACTTTAGGCCCGGGGGGCGTTTTTACGCGGACTTTCGGCAGCCGTCCTCCGCTCTCAAAATTTTTTTCGCAGTTTCACATGCCCATCTTCAAACGACGATTCCCAAGCAACTAAAAGAGTCTAACTATCGCAATAACTTTCAGAATCTGCGGAATATATTCTAGTTTCATAATAACATCACCGGAGATTTTGCACGGTGAAACTTTAGGCCCGGGGGGCGTTTTTACGCGGACTTTCGGCAGCCGTCCTGCGCTCTCAAAATTTTTTTCGCAGTTTCACATGCCCATCTTTAAACGACGATTCCCAAGCAACTAAAAGAGTCTAACTATCGCAATAACTTTCAGAATCTGCGGAATATATTCTAGTTTCATAATAACATCACCGGAGATTTTGCACGGTGAAACTTTAGGCCCGGGGGGCGTTTTTACGCGGACTTTCGGCAGCCGTCCTGCGCTCTCAAAATTTTTTTCGCAGTTTCACATGCCCATCATTAAACGACGATTCCCAAGCAACTAAAAGAGTCTAACTATCGCAATAACTTTCAGAATCTGCGGAATATATTCTAGTTTCATAATAACATCACCGGAGATTTTGCACGGTGAAACTTTAGGCCCGGGGGGCGTTTTTACGCGGACTTTCGGCAGCCGTCCTCCGCTCTCAAAATTTTTTTCGCAGTTTCACATGCCCATCTTCAAACGACGATTCCCAAGCAACTAAAAGAGTCTAACTATCGCAATAACTTTCAGAATCTGCGGAATATATTCTAGTTTCATAATAACATCACCGGAGATTTTGCACGGTGAAACTTTAGGCCCGGGGGGCGTTTTTACGCGGACTTTCGGCAGCCGTCCTGCGCTCTCAAAATTTTTTTCGCAGTTTCACATGCCCATCTTTAAACGACGATTCCCAAGCAACTAAAAGAGTCTAACTATCGCAATAACTTTCAGAATCTGCGGAATATATTCTAGTTTCATAATAACATCACCGGAGATTTTGCACGGTGAAACTTTAGGCCCGGGGGGCGTTTTTACGCGGACTTTCGGCAGCCGTCCTCCGCTCTCAAAATTTTTTTCGCAGTTTCACATGCCCATCTTCAAACGACGATTCCCAAGCAACTAAAAGAGTCTAACTATCGCAATAACTTTCAGAATCTGCGGAATATATTCTAGTTTCATAATAACATCATCGGAGATTTTGCACGGTGAAACTTTAGGCCCGGGGGGCGTTTTTACGCGGACTTTCGGCAGCCGTCCTCCGCTCTCAAAATTTTTTTCGCAGTTTCACATGCCCATCTTCAAACGACGATTCCCAAGCAACTAAAAGAGTCTAACTATCGCAATAACTTTCAGAATCTGCGGAATATATTCTAGTTTCATAATAACATCACCGGAGATTTTGCACGGTGAAACTTTAGGCCCGGGGGGCGTTTTTACGCGGACTTTCGGCAGCCGTCCTGCGCTCTCAAAATTTTTTTCGCAGTTTCACATGCCCATCTTTAAACGACGATTCCCAAGCAACTAAAAGAGTCTAACTATCGCAATAACTTTCAGAATCTGCGGAATATATTCTAGTTTCATAATAACATCACCGGAGATTTTGCACGGTGAAACTTTAGGCCCGGGGGGCGTTTTTACGCGGACTTTCGGCAGCCGTCCTCCGCTCTCAAAATTTTTTTCGCAGTTTCACATGCCCATCTTCAAACGACGATTCCCAAGCAACTAAAAGAGTCTAACTATCGCAATAACTTTCAGAATCTGCGGAATATATTCTAGTTTCATAATAACATCACCGGAGATTTTGCACGGTGAAACTTTAGGCCCGGGGGGCGTTTTTACGCGGACTTTCGGCAGCCGTCCTGCGCTCTCAAAATTTTTTTCGCAGTTTCACATGCCCATCTTTAAACGACGATTCCCAAGCAACTAAAAGAGTCTAACTATCGCAATAACTTTCAGAATCTGCGGAATATATTCTAGTTTCATAATAACATCACCGGAGATTTTGCACGGTGAAACTTTAGGCCCGGGGGACGTTTTTACGCGGACTTTCGGCAGCCGTCCTCCGCTCTCAAAATTTTTTTCGCAGTTTCACATGCCCATCTTCAAACGACGATTCCCAAGCAACTAAAAGAGTCTAACTATCGCAATAACTTTCAGAATCTGCGGAATATATTCTAGTTTCATAATAACATCACCGGAGATTTTGCACGGTGAAACTTTAGGCCCGGGGGGCGTTTTTACGCGGACTTTCGGCAGCCGTCCTGCGCTCTCAAAATTTTTTTCGCAGTTTCACATGCCCATCTTTAAACGACGATTCCCAAGCAACTAAAAGAGTCTAACTATCGCAATAACTTTCAGAATCTGCGGAATATATTCTAGTTTCATAATAACATCACCGGAGATTTTGCACGGTGAAACTTTAGGCCCGGGGGGCGTTTTTACGCGGACTTTCGGCAGCCGTCCTCCGCTCTCAAAATTTTTTTCGCAGTTTCACATGCCCATCTTCAAACGACGATTCCCAAGCAACTAAAAGAGTCTAACTATCGCAATAACTTTCAGAATCTGCGGAATATATTCTAGTTTCATAATAACATCACCGGAGATTTTGCACGGTGAAACTTTAGGCCCGGGGGGCGTTTTTACGCGGACTTTCGGCAGCCGTCCTGCGCTCTCAAAATTTTTTTCGCAGTTTCACATGCCCATCTTTAAACGACGATTCCCAAGCAACTAAAAGAGTCTAACTATCGCAATAACTTTCAGAATCTGCGGAATATATTCTAGTTTCATAATAACATCACCGGAGATTTTGCACGGTGAAACTTTAGGCCCGGGGGGCGTTTTTACGCGGACTTTCGGCAGCCGTCCTGCGCTCTCAAAATTTTTTTCGCAGTTTCACATGCCCATCTTTAAACGACGATTCCCAAGCAACTAAAAGAGTCTAACTATCGCAATAACTTTCAGAATCTGCGGAATATATTCTAGTTTCATAATAACATCACCGGAGATTTTGCACGGTGAAACTTTAGGCCCGGGGGGCGTTTTTACGCGGACTTTCGGCAGCCGTCCTCCGCTCTCAAAATTTTTTTCGCAGTTTCACATGCCCATCTTCAAACGACGATTCCCAAGCAACTAAAAGAGTCTAACTATCGCAATAACTTTCAGAATCTGCGGAATATATTCTAGTTTCATAATAACATCACCGGAGATTTTGCACGGTGAAACTTTAGGCCCGGGGGGCGTTTTTACGCGGACTTTCGGCAGCCGTCCTGCGCTCTCAAAATTTTTTTCGCAGTTTCACATGCCCATCTTTAAACGACGATTCCCAAGCAACTAAAAGAGTCTAACTATCGCAATAACTTTCAGAATCTGCGGAATATATTCTAGTTTCATAATAACATCACCGGAGATTTTGCACGGTGAAACTTTAGGCCCGGGGGGCGTTTTTACGCGGACTTTCGGCAGCCGTCCTGCGCTCTCAAAATTTTTTTCGCAGTTTCACATGCCCATCTTTAAACGACGATTCCCAAGTAACTAAAAGAGTCTAACTATCGCAATAACTTTCAGAATCTGCGGAATATATTCTAGTTTCATAATAACATCACCGGAGATTTTGCACGGTGAAACTTTAGGCCCGGGGGGCGTTTTTACGCGGACTTTCGGCAGCCGTCCTCCGCTCTCAAAATTTTTTTCGCAGTTTCACATGCCCATCTTCAAACGACGATTCCCAAGCAACTAAAAGAGTCTAACTATCGCAATAACTTTCAGAATCTGCGGAATATATTCTAGTTTCATAATAACATCACCGGAGATTTTGCACGGTGAAACTTTAGGCCCGGGGGGCGTTTTTACGCGGACTTTCGGCAGCCGTCCTGCGCTCTCAAAATTTTTTTCGCAGTTTCACATGCCCATCTTTAAACGACGATTCCCAAGCAACTAAAAGAGTCTAACTATCGCAATAACTTTCAGAATCTGCGGAATATATTCTAGTTTCATAATAACATCACCGGAGATTTTGCACGGTGAAACTTTAGGCCCGGGGGGCGTTTTTACGCGGACTTTCGGCAGCCGTCCTCCGCTCTCAAAATTTTTTTCGCAGTTTCACATGCCCATCTTCAAACGACGATTCCCAAGCAACTAAAAGAGTCTAACTATCGCAATAACTTTCAGAATCTGCGGAATATATTCTAGTTTCATAATAACATCACCGGAGATTTTGCACTGTGAAACTTTAGGCCCGGGGGGCGTTTTTACGCGGACTTTCGGCAGCCGTCCTGCGCTCTCAAAATTTTTTTCGCAGTTTCACATGCCCATCTTTAAACGACGATTCCCAAGCAACTAAAAGAGTCTAACTATCGCAATAACTTTCAGAATCTGCGGAATATATTCTAGTTTCATAATAACATCACCGGAGATTTTGCACGGTGAAACTTTAGGCCCGGGGGGTGTTTTTACGCGGACTTTCGGCAGCCGTCCTGCGCTCTCAAAATTTTTTTCGCAGTTTCACATGCCCATCTTTAAACGACGATTCCCAAGCAACTAAAAGAGTCTAACTATCGCAATAACTTTCAGAATCTGCGGAATATATTCTAGTTTCATAATAACATCACCGGAGATTTTGCACGGTGAAACTTTAGGCCCGGGGGGCGTTTTTACGCGGACTTTCGGCAGCCGTCCTCCGCTCTCAAAATTTTTTTCGCAGTTTCACATGCCCATCTTCAAACGACGATTCCCAAGCAACTAAAAGAGTCTAACTATCGCAATAACTTTCAGAATCTGCGGAATATATTCTAGTTTCATAATAACATCACCGGAGATTTTGCACGGTGAAACTTTAGGCCCGGGGGGCGTTTTTACGCGGACTTTCGGCAGCCGTCCTGCGCTCTCAAAATTTTTTTCGCAGTTTCACATGCCCATCTTTAAACGACGATTACCAAGCAACTAAAAGAGTCTAACTATCGCAATAACTTTCAGAATCTGCGGAATATATTCTAGTTTCATAATAACATCACCGGAGATTTTGCACGGTGAAACTTTAGGCCCGGGGGGCGTTTTTACGCGGACTTTCGGCAGCCGTCCTCCGCTCTCAAAATTTTTTTCGCAGTTTCACATGCCCATCTTCAAACGACGATTCCCAAGCAACTAAAAGAGTCTAACTATCGCAATAACTTTCAGAATCTGCGGAATATATTCTAGTTTCATAATAACATCACCGGAGATTTTGCACGGTGAAACTTTAGGCCCGGGGGGCGTTTTTACGCGGACTTTCGGCAGCCGTCCTGCGCTCTCAAAATTTTTTTCGCAGTTTCACATGCCCATCTTTAAACGACGATTCCCAAGCAACTAAAAGAGTCTAACTATCGCAATAACTTTCAGAATCTGCGGAATATATTCTAGTTTCATAATAACATCACCGGAGATTTTGCACGGTGAAACTTTAGGCCCGGGGGGCGTTTTTACGCGGACTTTCGGCAGCCGTCCTGCGCTCTCAAAATTTTTTTCGCAGTTTCACATGCCCATCTTTAAACGACGATTCCCAAGCAACTAAAAGAGTCTAACTATCGCAATAACTTTCAGAATCTGCGGAATATATTCTAGTTTCATAATAACATCACCGGAGATTTTGCACGGTGAAACTTTAGGCCCGGGGGGCGTTTTTACGCGGACTTTCGGCAGCCGTCCTCCGCTCTCAAAATTTTTTTCGCAGTTTCACATGCCCATCTTCAAACGACGATTCCCAAGCAACTAAAAGAGTCTAACTATCGCAATAACTTTCAGAATCTGCGGAATATATTCTAGTTTCATAATAACATCACCGGAGATTTTGCACGGTGAAACTTTAGGCCCGGGGGGCGTTTTTACGCGGACTTTCGGCAGCCGTCCTGCGCTCTCAAAATTTTTTTCGCAGTTTCACATGCCCATCTTTAAACGACGATTCCCAAGCAACTAAAAGAGTCTAACTATCGCAATAACTTTCAGAATCTGCGGAATATATTCTAGTTTCATAATAACATCACCGGAGATTTTGCACGGTGAAACTTTAGGCCCGGGGGGCGTTTTTACGCGGACTTTCGGCAGCCGTCCTCCGCTCTCAAAATTTTTTTCGCAGTTTCACATGCCCATCTTCAAACGACGATTCCCAAGCAACTAAAAGAGTCTAACTATCGCAATAACTTTCAGAATCTGCGGAATATATTCTAGTTTCATAATAACATCACCGGAGATTTTGCACGGTGAAACTTTAGGCCCGGGGGGCGTTTTTACGCGGACTTTCGGCAGCCGTCCTGCGCTCTCAAAATTTTTTTCGCAGTTTCACATGCCCATCTTTAAACGACGATTCCCAAGCAACTAAAAGAGTCTAACTATCGCAATAACTTTCAGAATCTGCGGAATATATTCTAGTTTCATAATAACATCACCGGAGATTTTGCACGGTGAAACTTTAGGCCCGGGGGGCGTTTTTACGCGGACTTTCGGCAGCCGTCCTCCGCTCTCAAAATTTTTTTCGCAGTTTCACATGCCCATCTTCAAACGACGATTCCCAAGCAACTAAAAGAGTCTAACTATCGCAATAACTTTCAGAATCTGCGGAATATATTCTAGTTTCATAATAACATCACCGGAGATTTTGCACGGTGAAACTTTAGGCCCGGGGGGCGTTTTTACGCGGACTTTCGGCAGCCGTCCTGCGCTCTCAAAATTTTTTTCGCAGTTTCACATGCCCATCTTTAAACGACGATTCCCAAGCAACTAAAAGAGTCTAACTATCGCAATAACTTTCAGAATCTGCGGAATATATTCTAGTTTCATAATAACATCACCGGAGATTTTGCACGGTGAAACTTTAGGCCCGGGGGGCGTTTTTACGCGGACTTTCGGCAGCCGTCCTGCGCTCTCAAAATTTTTTTCGCAGTTTCACATGCCCATCTTTAAACGACGATTCCCAAGCAACTAAAAGAGTCTAACTATCGCAATAACTTTCAGAATCTGCGGAATATATTCTAGTTTCATAATAACATCACCGGAGATTTTGCACGGTGAAACTTTAGGCCCGGGGGGCGTTTTTACGCGGACTTTCGGCAGCCGTCCTCCGCTCTCAAAATTTTTTTCGCAGTTTCACATGCCCATCTTCAAACGACGATTCCCAAGCAACTAAAAGAGTCTAACTATCGCAATAACTTTCAGAATCTGCGGAATATATTCTAGTTTCATAATAACATCACCGGAGATTTTGCACGGTGAAACTTTAGGCCCGGGGGGCGTTTTTACGCGGACTTTCGGCAGCCGTCCTGCGCTCTCAAAATTTTTTTCGCAGTTTCACATGCCCATCTTTAAACGACGATTCCCAAGCAACTAAAAGAGTCTAACTATCGCAATAACTTTCAGAATCTGCGGAATATATTCTAGTTTCATAATAACATCACCGGAGATTTTGCACGGTGAAACTTTAGGCCCGGGGGGCGTTTTTACGCGGACTTTCGGCAGCCGTCCTCCGCTCTCAAAATTTTTTTCGCAGTTTCACATGCCCATCTTCAAACGACGATTCCCAAGCAACTAAAAGAGTCTAACTATCGCAATAACTTTCAGAATCTGCGGAATATATTCTAGTTTCATAATAACATCACCGGAGATTTTGCACGGTGAAACTTTAGGCCCGGGGGGCGTTTTTACGCGGACTTTCGGCAGCCGTCCTGCGCTCTCAAAATTTTTTTCGCAGTTTCACATGCCCATCTTTAAACGACGATTCCCAAGCAACTAAAAGAGTCTAACTATCGCAATAACTTTCAGAATCTGCGGAATATATTCTAGTTTCATAATAACATCACCGGAGATTTTGCACGGTGAAACTTTAGGCCCGGGGGGCGTTTTTACGCGGACTTTCGGCAGCCGTCCTCCGCTCTCAAAATTTTTTTCGCAGTTTCACATGCCCATCTTCAAACGACGATTCCCAAGCAACTAAAAGAGTCTAACTATCGCAATAACTTTCAGAATCTGCGGAATATATTCTAGTTTCATAATAACATCACCGGAGATTTTGCACGGTGAAACTTTAGGCCCGGGGGGCGTTTTTACGCGGACTTTCGGCAGCCGTCCTGCGCTCTCAAAATTTTTTTCGCAGTTTCACATGCCCATCTTTAAACGACGATTCCCAAGCAACTAAAAGAGTCTAACTATCGCAATAACTTTCAGAATCTGCGGAATATATTCTAGTTTCATAATAACATCACCGGAGATTTTGCACGGTGAAACTTTAGGCCCGGGGGGCGTTTTTACGCGGACTTTCGGCAGCCGTCCTGCGCTCTCAAAATTTTTTTCGCAGTTTCACATGCCCATCTTTAAACGACGATTCCCAAGCAACTAAAAGAGTCTAACTATCGCAATAACTTTCAGAATCTGCGGAATATATTCTAGTTTCATAATAACATCACCGGAGATTTTGCACGGTGAAACTTTAGGCCCGGGGGGCGTTTTTACGCGGACTTTCGGCAGCCGTCCTCCGCTCTCAAAATTTTTTTCGCAGTTTCACATGCCCATCTTCAAACGACGATTCCCAAGCAACTAAAAGAGTCTAACTATCGCAATAACTTTCAGAATCTGCGGAATATATTCTAGTTTCATAATAACATCACCGGAGATTTTGCACGGTGAAACTTTAGGCCCGGGGGGCGTTTTTACGCGGACTTTCGGCAGCCGTCCTCCGCTCTCAAAATTTTTTTCGCAGTTTCACATGCCCATCTTCAAACGACGATTCCCAAGCAACTAAAAGAGTCTAACTATCGCAATAACTTTCAGAATCTGCGGAATATATTCTAGTTTCATAATAACATCACCGGAGATTTTGCACGGTGAAACTTTAGGCCCGGGGGGCGTTTTTACGCGGACTTTCGGCAGCCGTCCTCCGCTCTCAAAATTTTTTTCGCAGTTTCACATGCCCATCTTCAAACGACGATTCCCAAGCAACTAAAAGAGTCTAACTATCGCAATAACTTTCAGAATCTGCGGAATATATTCTAGTTTCATAATAACATCACCGGAGATTTTGCACGGTGAAACTTTAGGCCCGGGGGGCGTTTTTACGCGGACTTTCGGCAGCCGTCCTGCGCTCTCAAAATTTTTTTCGCAGTTTCACATGCCCATCTTTAAACGACGATTCCCAAGCAACTAAAAGAGTCTAACTATCGCAATAACTTTCAGAATCTGCGGAATATATTCTAGTTTCATAATAACATCACCGGAGATTTTGCACGGTGAAACTTTAGGCCCGGGGGGCGTTTTTACGCGGACTTTCGGCAGCCGTCCTGCGCTCTCAAAATTTTTTTCGCAGTTTCACATGCCCATCTTTAAACGACGATTCCCAAGCAACTAAAAGAGTCTAACTATCGCAATAACTTTCAGAATCTGCGGAATATATTCTAGTTTCATAATAACATCACCGGAGATTTTGCACGTTGAAACTTTAGGCCCGGGGGGCGTTTTTACGCGGACTTTCGGCAGCCGTCCTCCGCTCTCAAAATTTTTTTCGCAGTTTCACATGCCCATCTTCAAACGACGATTCCCAAGCAACTAAAAGAGTCTAACTATCGCAATAACTTTCAGAATCTGCGGAATATATTCTAGTTTCATAATAACATCACCGGAGATTTTGCACGGTGAAACTTTAGGCCCGGGGGGCGTTTTTACGCGGACTTTCGGCAGCCGTCCTGCGCTCTCAAAATTTTTTTCGCAGTTTCACATGCCCATCTTTAAACGACGATTCCCAAGCAACTAAAAGAGTCTAACTATCGCAATAACTTTCAGAATCTGCGGAATATATTCTAGTTTCATAATAACATCACCGGAGATTTTGCACGGTGAAACTTTAGGCCCGGGGGGCGTTTTTACGCGGACTTTCGGCAGCCGTCCTCCGCTCTCAAAATTTTTTTCGCAGTTTCACATGCCCATCTTCAAACGACGATTCCCAAGCAACTAAAAGAGTCTAACTATCGCAATAACTTTCAGAATCTGCGGAATATATTCTAGTTTCATAATAACATCACCGGAGATTTTGCACGGTGAAACTTTAGGCCCGGGGGGCGTTTTTACGCGGACTTTCGGCAGCCGTCCTGCGCTCTCAAAATTTTTTTCGCAGTTTCACATGCCCATCTTTAAACGACGATTCCCAAGCAACTAAAAGAGTCTAACTATCGCAATAACTTTCAGAATCTGCGGAATATATTCTAGTTTCATAATAACATCACCGGAGATTTTGCACGGTGAAACTTTAGGCCCGGGGGGCGTTTTTACGCGGACTTTCGGCAGCCGTCCTCCGCTCTCAAAATTTTTTTCGCAGTTTCACATGCCCATCTTCAAACGACGATTCCCAAGCAACTAAAAGAGTCTAACTATCGCAATAACTTTCAGAATCTGCGGAATATATTCTAGTTTCATAATAACATCACCGGAGATTTTGCACGGTGAAACTTTAGGCCCGGGGGGCGTTTTTACGCGGACTTTCGGCAGCCGTCCTGCGCTCTCAAAATTTTTTTCGCAGTTTCACATGCCCATCTTTAAACGACGATTCCCAAGCAACTAAAAGAGTCTAACTATCGCAATAACTTTCAGAATCTGCGGAATATATTCTAGTTTCATAATAACATCACCGGAGATTTTGCACGGTGAAACTTTAGGCCCGGGGGGCGTTTTTACGCGGACTTTCGGCAGCCGTCCTGCGCTCTCAAAATTTTTTTCGCAGTTTCACATGCCCATCTTTAAACGACGATTCCCAAGCAACTAAAAGAGTCTAACTATCGCAATAACTTTCAGAATCTGCGGAATATATTCTAGTTTCATAATAACATCACCGGAGATTTTGCACGGTGAAACTTTAGGCCCGGGGGGCGTTCTTACGCGGACTTTCGGCAGCCGTCCTCCGCTCTCAAAATTTTTTTCGCAGTTTCACATGCCCATCTTCAAACGACGATTCCCAAGCAACTAAAAGAGTCTAACTATCGCAATAACTTTCAGAATCTGCGGAATATATTCTAGTTTCATAATAACATCACCGGAGATTTTGCACGGTGAAACTTTAGGCCCGGGGGGCGTTTTTACGCGGACTTTCGGCAGCCGTCCTGCGCTCTCAAAATTTTTTTCGCAGTTTCACATGCCCATCTTCAAACGACGATTCCCAAGCAACTAAAAGAGTCTAACTATCGCAATAACTTTCAGAATCTGCGGAATATATTCTAGTTTCATAATAACATCACCGGAGATTTTGCACGGTGAAACTTTAGGCCCGGGGGGCGTTTTTACGCGGACTTTCGGCAGCCGTCCTCCGCTCTCAAAATTTTTTTCGCAGTTTCACATGCCCATCTTCAAACGACGATTCCCAAGCAACTAAAAGAGTCTAACTATCGCAATAACTTTCAGAATCTGCGGAATATATTCTAGTTTCATAATAACATCACCGGAGATTTTGCACGGTGAAACTTTAGGCCCGGGGGGCGTTTTTACGCGGACTTTCGGCAGCCGTCCTCCGCTCTCAAAATTTTTTTCGCAGTTTCACATGCCCATCTTCAAACGACGATTCCCAAGCAACTAAAAGAGTCTAACTATCGCAATAACTTTCAGAATCTGCGGAATATATTCTAGTTTCATAATAACATCACCGGAGATTTTGCACGGTGAAACTTTAGGCCCGGGGGGCGTTTTTACGCGGACTTTCGGCAGCCGTCCTGCGCTCTCAAAATTTTTTTCGCAGTTTCACATGCCCATCTTTAAACGACGATTCCCAAGCAACTAAAAGAGTCTAACTATCGCAATAACTTTCAGAATCTGCGGAATATATTCTAGTTTCATAATAACATCACCGGAGATTTTGCACGGTGAAACTTTAGGCCCGGGGGGCGTTTTTACGC
Source organism: Salticus scenicus (assembly GCA_963930645.1). Taxonomy (NCBI): domain Eukaryota; kingdom Metazoa; phylum Arthropoda; class Arachnida; order Araneae; family Salticidae; genus Salticus; species Salticus scenicus. The sequence continues at coordinate 41,230 of CAWVNO010000835.1, forward strand.
GGACTTTCGGCAGCCGTCCTCCGCTCTCAAAATTTTTTTCGCAGTTTCACATGCCCATCTTCAAACGACGATTCCCAAGCAACTAAAAGAGTCTAACTATCGCAATAAATTTCAGAATCTGCGGAATATATTCTAGTTTCATAATAACATCACCGGAGATTTTGCACGGTGAAACTTTAGGCCTGGGGGGCGTTTTTACGCGGACTTTCGGCAGCCGTCCTGCGCTCTCAAAATTTTTTTCGCAGTTTCACATGCCCATCTTTAAACGACGATTTCCAAGCAACTAAAAGAGTCTAACTATCGCAATAACTTTCAGAATCTGCGGAATATATTCTAGTTTCATAATAACATCACCGGAGATTTTGCACGGTGAAACTTTAGGCCCGGGGGGCGTTTTTACGCGGACTTTCGGCAGCCGTCCTCCGCTCTCAAAATTTTTTTCGCAGTTTCACATGCCCATCTTCAAACGACGATTCCCAAGCAACTAAAAGAGTCTAACTATCGCAATAACTTTCAGAATCTGCGGAATATATTCTAGTTTCATAATAACATCACCGGAGATTTTGCACGGTGAAACTTTAGGCCCGGGGGGCGTTTTTACGCGGACTTTCGGCAGCCGTCCTGCGCTCTCAAAATTTTTTTCGCAGTTTCACATGCCCATCTTCAAACGACGATTCCCAAGCAACTAAAAGAGTCTAACTATCGCAATAACTTTCAGAATCTGCGGAATATATTCTAGTTTCATAATAACATCACCGGAGATTTTGCACGGTGAAACTTTAGGCCCGGGGGGCGTTTTTACGCGGACTTTCGGCAGCCGTCCTGCGCTCTCAAAATTTTTTTCGCAGTTTCACATGCCCATCTTTAAACGACGATTCCCAAGCAACTAAAAGAGTCTAACTATCGCAATAACTTTCAGAATCTGCGGAATATATTCTAGTTTCATAATAACATCACCGGAGATTTTGCACGGTGAAACTTTAGGCCCGGGGGGCGTTTTTACGCGGACTTTCGGCAGCCGTCCTCCGCTCTCAAAATTTTTTTCGCAGTTTCACATGCCCATCTTCAAACGACGATTCCCAAGCAACTAAAAGAGTCTAACTATCGCAATAACTTTCAGAATCTGCGGAATATATTCTAGTTTCATAATAACATCACCGGAGATTTTGCACGGTGAAACTTTAGGCCCGGGGGGCGTTTTTACGCGGACTTTCGGCAGCCGTCCTCCGCTCTCAAAATTTTTTTCGCAGTTTCACATGCCCATCTTCAAACGACGATTCCCAAGCAACTAAAAGAGTCTAACTATCGCAATAACTTTCAGAATCTGCGGAATATATTCTAGTTTCATAATAACATCACCGGAGATTTTGCACGGTGAAACTTTAGGCCCGGGGGGCGTTTTTACGCGGACTTTCGGCAGCCGTCCTGCGCTCTCAAAATTTTTTTCGCAGTTTCACATGCCCATCTTTAAACGACGATTCCCAAGCAACTAAAAGAGTCTAACTATCGCAATAACTTTTAGAATCTGCGGAATATATTCTAGTTTCATAATAACATCACCGGAGATTTTGCACGGTGAAACTTTAGGCCCGGGGGGCGTTTTTACGCGGACTTTCGGCAGCCGTCCTCCGCTCTCAAAATTTTTTTCGCAGTTTCACATGCCCATCTTCAAACGACGATTCCCAAGCAACTAAAAGAGTCTAACTATCGCAATAACTTTCAGAATCTGCGGAATATATTCTAGTTTCATAATAACATCACCGGAGATTTTGCACGGTGAAACTTTAGGCCCGGGGGGCGTTTTTACGCGGACTTTCGGCAGCCGTCCTGCGCTCTCAAAATTTTTTTCGCAGTTTCACATGCCCATCTTTAAACGACGATTCCCAAGCAACTAAAAGAGTCTAACTATCGCAATAACTTTCAGAATCTGCGGAATATATTCTAGTTTCATAATAACATCACCGGAGATTTTGCACGGTGAAACTTTAGGCCCGGGGGGCGTTTTTACGCGGACTTTCGGCAGCCGTCCTGCGCTCTCAAAATTTTTTTCGCAGTTTCACATGCCCATCTTTAAACGACGATTCCCAAGCAACTAAAAGAGTCTAACTATCGCAATAACTTTCAGAATCTGCGGAATATATTCTAGTTTCATAATAACATCACCGGAGATTTTGCACGGTGAAACTTTAGGCCCGGGGGGCGTTTTTACGCGGACTTTCGGCAGCCGTCCTCCGCTCTCAAAATTTTTTTCGCAGTTTCACATGCCCATCTTCAAACGACGATTCCCAAGCAACTAAAAGAGTCTAACTATCGCAATAACTTTCAGAATCTGCGGAATATATTCTAGTTTCATAATAACATCACCGGAGATTTTGCACGGTGAAACTTTAGGCCCGGGGGGCGTTTTTACGCGGACTTTCGGCAGCCGTCCTGCGCTCTCAAAATTTTTTTCGCAGTTTCACATGCCCATCTTTAAACGACGATTCCCAAGCAACTAAAAGAGTCTAACTATCGCAATAACTTTCAGAATCTGCGGAATATATTCTAGTTTCATAATAACATCACCGGAGATTTTGCACGGTGAAACTTTAGGCCCGGGGGGCGTTTTACGCGGACTTTCGGCAGCCGTCCTCCGCTCTCAAAATTTTTTTCGCAGTTTCACATGCCCATCTTCAAACGACGATTCCCAGGCAACTAAAAGAGTCTAACTATCGCAATAACTTTCAGAATCTGCGGAATATATTCTAGTTTCATAATAACATCACCGGAGATTTTGCACGGTGAAACTTTAGGCCCGGGGGGCGTTTTTACGCGGACTTTCGGCAGCCGTCCTGCGCTCTCAAAATTTTTTTCGCAGTTTCACATGCCCATCTTTAAACGACGATTCCCAAGCAACTAAAAGAGTCTAACTATCGCAATAACTTTCAGAAATCTGCGGAATATATTCTAGTTTCATAATAACATCACCGGAGATTTTGCACGGTGAAACTTTAGGCCCGGGGGGCGTTTTTACGCGGACTTTCGGCAGCCGTCCTGCGCTCTCAAAATTTTTTTCGCAGTTTCACATGCCCATCTTTAAACGACGATTCCCAAGCAACTAAAAGAGTCTAACTATCGCAATAACTTTCAGAATCTGCGGAATATATTCTAGTTTCATAATAACATCACCGGAGATTTTGCACGGTGAAACTTTAGGCCCGGGGGGCGTTTTTACGCGGACTTTCGGCAGCCGTCCTCCGCTCTCAAAATTTTTTTCGCAGTTTCACATGCCCATCTTCAAACGACGATTCCCAAGCAACTAAAAGAGTCTAACTATCGCAATAACTTTCAGAATCTGCGGAATATATTCTAGTTTCATAATAACATCACCGGAGATTTTGCACGGTGAAACTTTAGGCCCGGGGGGCGTTTTTACGCGGACTTTCGGCAGCCGTCCTCCGCTCTCAAAATTTTTTTCGCAGTTTCACATGCCCATCTTCAAACGACGATTCCCAAGCAACTAAAAGAGTCTAACTATCGCAATAACTTTCAGAATCTGCGGAATATATTCTAGTTTCATAATAACATCACCGGAGATTTTGCACGGTGAAACTTTAGGCCCGGGGGGCGTTTTTACGCGGACTTTCGGCAGCCGTCCTGCGCTCTCAAAATTTTTTTCGCAGTTTCACATGCCCATCTTTAAACGACGATTCCCAAGCAACTAAAAGAGTCTAACTATCGCAATAACTTTCAGAATCTGCGGAATATATTCTAGTTTCATAATAACATCACCGGAGATTTTGCACGGTGAAACTTTAGGCCCGGGGGGCGTTTTTACGCGGACTTTCGGCAGCCGTCCTGCGCTCTCAAAATTTTTTTCGCAGTTTCACATGCCCATCTTTAAACGACGATTCCCAAGCAACTAAAAGAGTCTAACTATCGCAATAACTTTCAGAATCTGCGGAATATATTCTAGTTTCATAATAACATCACCGGAGATTTTGCACGGTGAAACTTTAGGCCCGGGGGGCGTTTTTACGCGGACTTTCGGCAGCCGTCCTCCGCTCTCAAAATTTTTTTCGCAGTTTCACATGCCCATCTTCAAACGACGATTCCCAAGCAACTAAAAGAGTCTAACTATCGCAATAACTTTCAGAATCTGCGGAATATATTCTAGTTTCATAATAACATCACCGGAGATTTTGCACGGTGAAACTTTAGGCCCGGGGGGCGTTTTTACGCGGACTTTCGGCAGCCGTCCTGCGCTCTCAAAATTTTTTTCGCAGTTTCACATGCCCATCTTTAAACGACGATTCCCAAGCAACTAAAAGAGTCTAACTATCGCAATAACTTTCAGAATCTGCGGAATATATTCTAGTTTCATAATAACATCACCGGAGATTTTGCACGGTGAAACTTTAGGCCCGGGGGCGTTTTTACGCGGACTTTCGGCAGCCGTCCTGCGCTCTCAAAATTTTTTTCGCAGTTTCACATGCCCATCTTCAAACGACGATTCCCAAGCAACTAAAAGAGTCTAACTATCGCAATAACTTTCAGAATCTGCGGAATATATTCTAGTTTCATAATAACATCACCGGAGATTTTGCACGGTGAAACTTTAGGCCCGGGGGGCGTTTTTACGCGGACTTTCGGCAGCCGTCCTGCGCTCTCAAAATTTTTTTCGCAGTTTCACATGCCCATCTTTAAACGACGATTCCCAAGCAACTAAAAGAGTCTAACTATCGCAATAACTTTCAGAATCTGCGGAATATATTCTAGTTTCATAATAACATCACCGGAGATTTTGCACGGTGAAACTTTAGGCCCGGGGGGCGTTTTTACGCGGACTTTCGGCAGCCGTCCTGCGCTCTCAAAATTTTTTTCGCAGTTTCACATGCCCATCTTTAAACGACGATTCCCAAGCAACTAAAAGAGTCTAACTATCGCAATAACTTTCAGAATCTGCGGAATATATTCTAGTTTCATAATAACATCACCGGAGATTTTGCACGGTGAAACTTTAGGCCCGGGGGGCGTTTTTACGCGGACTTTCGGCAGCCGTCCTCCGCTCTCAAAATTTTTTTCGCAGTTTCACATGCCCATCTTCAAACGACGATTCCCAAGCAACTAAAAGAGTCTAACTATCGCAATAACTTTCAGAATCTGCGGAATATATTCTAGTTTCATAATAACATCACCGGAGATTTTGCACGGTGAAACTTTAGGCCCGGGGGGCGTTTTTACGCGGACTTTCGGCAGCCGTCCTGCGCTCTCAAAATTTTTTTCGCAGTTTCACATGCCCATCTTTAAACGACGATTCCCAAGCAACTAAAAGAGTCTAACTATCGCAATAACTTTCAGAATCTGCGGAATATATTCTAGTTTCATAATAACATCACCGGAGATTTTGCACGGTGAAACTTTAGGCCCGGGGGGCGTTTTTACGCGGACTTTCGGCAGCCGTCCTCCGCTCTCAAAATTTTTTTCGCAGTTTCACATGCCCATCTTCAAACGACGATTCCCAAGCAACTAAAAGAGTCTAACTATCGCAATAACTTTCAGAATCTGCGGAATATATTCTAGTTTCATAATAACATCACCGGATATTTTGCACGGTGAAACTTTAGGCCCGGGGGGCGTTTTTACGCGGACTTTCGGCAGCCGTCCTGCGCTCTCAAAATTTTTTTCGCAGTTTCACATGCCCATCTTTAAACGACGATTCCCAAGCAACTAAAAGAGTCTAACTATCGCAATAACTTTCAGAATCTGCGGAATATATTCTAGTTTCATAATAACATCACCGGAGATTTTGCACGGTGAAACTTTAGGCCCGGGGGCGTTTTTACGCGGACTTTCGGCAGCCGTCCTGCGCTCTCAAAATTTTTTTCGCAGTTTCACATGCCCATCTTCAAACGACGATTCCCAAGCAACTAAAAGAGTCTAACTATCGCAATAACTTTCAGAATCTGCGGAATATATTCTAGTTTCATAATAACATCACCGGAGATTTTGCACGGTGAAACTTTAGGCCCGGGGGGCGTTTTTACGCGGACTTTCGGCAGCCGTCCTGCGCTCTCAAAATTTTTTTCGCAGTTTCACATGCCCATCTTTAAACGACGATTCCCAAGCAACTAAAAAGAGTCTAACTATCGCAATAACTTTCAGAATCTGCGGAATATATTCTAGTTTCATAATAACATCACCGGAGATTTTGCACGGTGAAACTTTAGGCCCGGGGGGCGTTTTTACGCGGACTTTCGGCAGCCGTCCTGCGCTCTCAAAATTTTTTCGCAGTTTCACATGCCCATCTTTAAACGACGATTCCCAAGCAACTAAAAGAGTCTAACTATCGCAATAACTTTCAGAATCTGCGGAATATATTCTAGTTTCATAATAACATCACCGGAGATTTTGCACGGTGAAACTTTAGGCCCGGGGGGCGTTTTTACGCGGACTTTCGGCAGCCGTCCTCCGCTCTCAAAATTTTTTTCGCAGTTTCACATGCCCATCTTCAAACGACGATTCCCAAGCAACTAAAAGAGTCTAACTATCGCAATAACTTTCAGAATCTGCGGAATATATTCTAGTTTCATAATAACATCACCGGAGATTTTGCACGGTGAAACTTTAGGCCCGGGGGCGTTTTTACGCGGACTTTCGGCAGCCGTCCTGCGCTCTCAAAATTTTTTTCGCAGTTTCACATGCCCATCTTTAAACGACGATTCCCAAGCAACTAAAAGAGTCTAACTATCGCAATAACTTTCAGAATCTGCGGAATATATTCTAGTTTCATAATAACATCACCGGAGATTTTGCACGGTGAAACTTTAGGCCCGGGGGGCGTTTTTACGCGGACTTTCGGCAGCCGTCCTGCGCTCTCAAAATTTTTTTCGCAGTTTCACATGCCCATCTTAAACGACGATTCCCAAGCAACTAAAAGAGTCTAACTATCGCAATAACTTTCAGAATCTGCGGAATATATTCTAGTTTCATAATAACATCACCGGAGATTTTGCACGGTGAAACTTTAGGCCCGGGGGGCGTTTTTACGCGGACTTTCGGCAGCCGTCCTGCGCTCTCAAAATTTTTTTCGCAGTTTCACATGCCCATCTTAAACGACGATTCCCAAGCAACTAAAAGAGTCTAACTATCGCATAACTTTCAGAATCTGCGGAATATATTCTAGTTTCATAATAACATCACCGGAGATTTTGCACGGTGAAACTTTAGGCCCGGGGGGCGTTTTTACGCGGACTTTCGGCAGCCGTCCTGCGCTCTCAAAATTTTTTTCGCAGTTTCACATGCCCATCTTTAAACGACGATTCCCAAGCAACTAAAAGAGTCTAACTATCGCAATAACTTTCAGAATCTGCGGAATATATTCTAGTTTCATAATAACATCACCGGAGATTTTGCACGGTGAAACTTTAGGCCCGGGGGGCGTTTTTACGCGGACTTTCGGCAGCCGTCCTCCGCTCTCAAAATTTTTTTCGCAGTTTCACATGCCCATCTTCAAACGACGATTCCCAAGCAACTAAAAGAGTCTAACTATCGCAATAACTTTCAGAATCTGCGGAATATATTCTAGTTTCATAATAACATCACCGGAGATTTTGCACGGTGAAACTTTAGGCCCGGGGGGCGTTTTTACGCGGACTTTCGGCAGCCGTCCTGCGCTCTCAAAATTTTTTTCGCAGTTTCACATGCCCATCTTTAAACGACGATTCCCAAGCAACTAAAAGAGTCTAACTATCGCAATAACTTTCAGAATCTGCGGAATATATTCTAGTTTCATAATAACATCACCGGAGATTTTGCACGGTGAAACTTTAGGCCCGGGGGGCGTTTTTACGCGGACTTTCGGCAGCCGTCCTCCGCTCTCAAAATTTTTATTTCGCAGTTTCACATGCCCATCTTCAAACGACGATTCCCAAGCAACTAAAAGAGTCTAACTATCGCAATAACTTTCAGAATCTGCGGAATATATTCTAGT
>CAWVNO010000836.1:0-53316 GCA_963930645.1 Salticus scenicus
AACGTTTAAAGACAAAAACGTGTTAAAATATTCCATCAGTCGAAAAAATAATATTTTGATTGTATGAATTGCAGTTCCAAGAACATGTCTTCTTGTTGTGTAGCATTTAAAATTTTCCCTTCTTTCGTATGTGGAATGAAAATAAAAGGAATATATGTATTAAAAAAAAAAAAAAAAAGAAAGAAAGAAAAAAAAAGAAAAGAAAAGACTAAGTAATTTTGTCTCTCTCAGTGTACAGGGCAGGGCTATGCATGTTATATATTTGATCAGAAATGCTCATATCGATTATTTTGAAGTTTGTATCGCTACAATCTCACGCCAGTTTATAATATTACGTGTCAACGTTTCTAAATGTAATCGGTTTTGGTTTAGACTTTCACAGAATGTAATGATTTTAATACTGTAATACAATGATTTTTATTTTAGGTATTACAAGGTGTTTTCTAATATGTATGTGATTATTTTTTCTCTCTTGTTTAATGTCATACTTCCCCCCGTTCCCCCGCCCCGCCACTCAAATATATCAGGTCTACTAGAAAGTTCTATTTCTTTATTAACAAAATGATACCGAAAATTCATCTGAAACATTACCCAGAAATATTATCCAGGGCATATTTCTGATGCCCTTACTTTGTTTCAAACTAACTAAAATTTCCAGTAGACGTTATATATATGCAGAGATGCCGAGTTCTTACGTATTGTCGGTAATCTTAATCCCAGAATTTTTTTTATGTATTCTTTTGTAATAAATATCTGCAATTTAACAGGACAAGTTTTATTATTATTTTTTTTTTACTAGTGTATGAAACTAATTTTTCGGTAGTAGTAACTTGGCATCTCTGTGCCATGCTAAAATGGCGAAAATGTGGCGATAATGGCATGCTAAAATGTAGTAATCGAGTAAATAGTAGGAATACATATATTTCAGAAATTAATTGATATAGCTCAGTGTACGTTAATAACGGTAATAAGATATTTATTACTGTGTTAGATATAGCTAGTAAATTTACACTTATCACTTGTGTGTGTTTCTGTTATGAATATTATGTAACAATAAACAGTAACTTTTCCTTAAACTATTTTGTGCGCTAACAAGGAGATAATTATAAGGTTTTTTTTTTTTTTTTTTTTTTTTTTTTTTAACTAAATACAAACTGTTTTCTATATTGAATGTCGCAAAATATCTAATAAATGTTTATTCAATACTTTTAATTAAAGTTAAAAGTTAAACGTTAGTCTTCCGATCATACGCTATTTCCCGCATTTCTTTTAAAGCTTTGAAGTAAAATATATTAAATGGATTGGCGATTCAGATGGTTGGAATTAGATATTTTCAAATCTACTCAATATTTATAGCATACTTTTTCTTTATTTAAATGAAGAAAAAGAAAAATTTTTCGTTTGAAAATATTAAGAGTTTGTAACTATAGGCTGGAAACGGCCGTTACTATTTTCTAACGCTAATTTTTATCACAAATTTTTTTCGTAAAATAAGTCTGTAAATTGAAAAAAGAACTTTTTTTTCGAAACATCATACTGTTTAGCCTTAAAAAGGCTAAACAATATAAGATATGTAATACAGTACTTTGTAAGTGTAAAACTCTAAAGAATCTTCCTTTTTCTTTCTTTTTACAAGGCAAATTCTTAGTATATCATGTTCAGAGATGAGATATTTCCGTGTTATTTTCTACCATTATTTTGGAGAAACAACCTTTATCTTATTTAATTGCAAATCATTAATACAAATTACTATACTACTACTACTACTATGAATAGTGACAGAAAAAACCATGGAAATTTCTCATCTCTGCATGTTGATGCAAATCAAATTTCATAGGTGCTAAACTTCCAATATTCTAACACCACTATTAACCGTTTGACTGCTAAGCAGTGCGATAGCGCTGGGATGTTTAGTCTCGAAAACTGGGAAGCCGCGCTATCGCGCTGCGAGAGGTAAAAATCAGATATAACCGGAATTTTAATTTAATTTTTTTTTACTTAAACAAAATCAATCAGTTAATGGCAACTCCTACATAGTTACCAATGTTTTAGTTTTTTCCTGAGTATTTTTAACCCCGCCTTCATTTCGTACCGCTTATTTATTAAAAGTAATTTTGTCTTATTTTATCGAAGTTATACATTAGAGAGAATTTTTCTATAATGCTCCAAACTCATCTGCGCTCACTGTAACAAAACACTACATGGCTTTTGTGCATCAAAAAGACAATTGTTTAACCTTTGTTTTCATTATTTTTTTTTTACATTTTATTTAACAAGTTGTAAAAAATATATACATTGTATATTTGTTTATATATTTATAAAGTTATTTTCTTTCATTATTTATTCGTAAAACGCAAAAAAGAATTAATAAATTAACGGATAATTGTATGAGTGATTGGGATTTTTTTAACAGCAGTTTTTTTTTTTTTTTTTAACGCTCAAAAAATATCAGCATAAGACGACGTCAAAAATCTAATCATTGAAATTAATTAAATGTAGTTCTTTCGAAAGAGAAATACCTAACGTGATTTTCGACGCATAAAATACTACGACGCTCGTTTCATTATTTTTAAAATATATATTTTTATATTTTGAAATAAGATGGAAAAAAAAAGGGCGGAGTCTCGATAAAATCTTATCAGAATACACACCACTTCCCTACGCTGAATTGCATATTTGGAAAACTATGTTAAAATTGGATTTTTTCCATGTGTTAAATTTTCGTAAAACGTTGTATGTAAACAATTATTAATGGTAAAACGCGTTTTTTTTTTTTTTTTTTTTTTTTTATTCATCCTTTAATGATACTTAAATTGGCCTTTTACACACGCTACAGTTTTCATTAATTAGGTATGTCTTTATATTATAGAGTGTGTTCATTAGTAAATTTCGTATGTTATTTCTGTAGAAACAGCGATCGAGGGAGATGATTTACGCATAAAAATACATATTTATATATGCCATTTCGATTGCTGCTTACTTGGATTTTTTTATTTTTTACTGCAAGGAGTGTTTTTTAAGTTGGTATGATTGGGTTTCGAAATTTTTTAAAAACTAAAATTAAATATTTACACCGGAAAAACTTATATTGAGTCCTGTAACAACAATAGCAATTTAAGGATGTATTTCAGTAAGTGCTTCAGCATTCAAACGGTTAAGGAAAGAAACACAGGTGCAGAATTCATGCAAATATCAGTGTAAGAAAAATTTCTATTTCTACAATCAACGAGATTATGGTTAGAGAAATCTCTTAAACGAGTACCTCTATGAATTCTGAGCCCCTGTTCCATCTCTGACTCTTTGAGGATAAATATTTTGGCCATATTTAGTTATAAAAATCTGCACTTAAATGATATAGAGATAAATATTCTACAAGATTGATGTCAGACAATCTAAAGCATCGACGGTTACCGCATTATCATGCTATAGTTGCAAACTTTTACGAGTTTTCGCTATCGGAAAATTTTAGTAGAAAATTTTTATGTATTTTTGTAATATTTTTACTGATTAAATAAAATTAAAAATTCTATTGAATTTTTCCGGTAACCTGAAAGAGTGAAAGTTGGCAACTAAGTGATAAGAAAACTGCCATCCATGCCTAATTTTGGATACCGGTTAGTGTTTCCAGATTACTCACAATTCCCCGTCGAATTATACCTATTATATATTTCTACATGTATTATCAACGAAGTTACGCCAAGTGCTGCGTTTTTTCTTTCTTTTTTTCGGCCGACTGTACATAACCTAAGTTTATTGATAAGCTCGATGTACAGTCCCCCCCCCCCCAAAAAAAAAAACGCCACCCCACCTAATTTCAACGTAAATTATCGTAGAACCATGCGACTGGTACCGATCAGTTTGTAATAATGTCTAGTTTATAATGTTATAGTTAGATTTTACTTAGGGGGTTGTGTACATATTAAAACTGACATCAACTTCATTTTTTTCAATGGTAACCCCCCTTTTTTATAATTTATTTGAATTCTTTGGATAAAATCATCACGGAAAAAGGTATAGTTTATATATTTCGCTCAATTTTTCATAGAGTTATAAGCTGCCAAAGTTTGGGGATGCTAATGTTAAATGTATGTGACAAACATTAAATCATATCTTCCGAAATAATTATGATATTTAAATTCTGTTTTTTTTTTTTTATTAGTTAGAATGAAGTGACCCAAACATATTCCGTGCAAATATTTGCTAAAAAACTTTTTTGAATTATGAAAATTATTTATAAATTCATATTTGAAAAATTTATGAATTATGACCTATGTTAATTTTTGCACGAATAGAACGGGCATCATCAAAAACATGGGTTTCCAAATTTACAGCTCGTTCCTAACATTATGTTTTGAGTTACAGTGATATTTCATGTTTTACTGCTGTTAGGGGGGCGTCACTTGTTATAATTTGTATCCTCTGTGAGTCAATATTTCTATACATTTTGACGAAAAACTATTTTAATTTACTTTTATGTTATTATGATTGTTTTCTAAGGAACATTTCGATGTTTTTTATACAAATTGGCTTATTTTTTATAAAATTATCGCAATGCATGCAAGAGATTGGGAAAGAATTCCAAAAGAAATGTAGCCCCGCCTCTATATTGCAGAAACAGTATTAAAAAAACTAGTTTGCATACTCATATATGACTCTATATGTGACGCTGGTACGCATGAATGTCAATGGCATTTACTACATTGAATGCTGAAGTCAAAATTTAAATGATTTAATTGGAAGTATGTAAAATAATTTTGTTTTATAATGTAAAGTTTTAGAAAAATTCTGTAAAGGCGTGGCTTTCGTTGCAAAAAGGAGTTTACTCGATTCTGAAATGTTAAGTCTTTGTTCTTAAATATTACATAACTTTTTCTAGTTTCTCACTGCTAAAATTCTATTTTATCCCTTTTTTCTTTTGTTTTTAACTTGAATATTCTAGGATTCGTGCATCTCAAGTTGTATATCATGATTTAGAAAATGCGGTAGGACAAGGATTATTATTTGATAGAGCAATATGCAGTGAAAAATACTTTTGTTTTTGCTTTCTTTTAAATTAATATAATTAATTTTTATCAGATTTTTTAAAACATATTTTCTGTTTTAATCTTGTTGTGGCATTTTCGCATCCGTTTACTCTACCGTTTATGCTATTTAAATTTTATCGCATGACGTAACATAATAAAATATAAACCCTTTATTAAATGTTTTTTTTTAATACCGCAATATATAGTGGAATTTTTTTTAAAACTTTTTAAAATCTATTATAGAAACAAAGCACAATATTATTTATTTTCGATTATTCTAATCACGGTGTAAAACTGGCGACACATTTATCACGGAAAATGAATTTAAAACTAAATAATATGTCTTATAACTTTTAAAGATGTAGATTTTACGCATTTAGAATTAAGAATTCAAGTACAGTAGACGACTGCAGAACGGGGAATATTCGTTCTAGGCAATTGGAAACCGTTTTTTCTATATCCATATTTATTTTCATATGAATATACACAATAATTATACTCTTTTTAGTGAAAGTATTTGTTTCATACTATTTTGTGTATATTTATATGAATATAAGGAATATTCCTAAGAAATATCGTAAAACACAAATTGTGAAAGAAACGCCCACTGGAGGAGTTACAGATTTCCAAATGACGTGAAACTACATCACCAGTCGCGAAAATATTAAATATCCTTTCTCAGATTTTACTTTAAATCTTGTTATCTATATTTTTGTATATTATCTATTGTTGGTTTGTGCGCCTAAAATTAAATGTAAAACTTTATACTAACACTTTCATGCGGGGCTTACTGTATAAAATAAAAATATACCCAACAAGAAGTAGATAATTATTTTTCTTAAATATTAAACACTTTTTTTTTCTTTTAACCGCTATTCATACTATTATCATTATTACTATTATACTTTTATCTTGGTACCTAGATTTTTGCAATTCAACATTGTATTGTAGGGTTCATATGATTCAAGCTATTTAATTTTCTTCGTATGAAGTGATGTATTTTACTATTCATTACGAATTAGAATTGTTTTTTATTTTATGATAAATATTTTTGAACTTTGTTTCCGGTGTGAAATTTAATAAATATTGTATAGTGCGTGGTAGATCAAAATTTATTTTTTCTAAACGTATAGACGGTCCCCTAACACATTTTCACGTGAAACTATGTTTAGAATTGTTTTAAAGTATATAAATGGGTTGGTTTTCCGAACTGGCTTGATCTCAAAAATCGGAATATGAGGTGAAAAATAGGGGTCGTCATTGAAAAAAATGAAGTTTATACCTGTTGTAATATGTAGATGACCTCTTAAATAAAATCGAACTACACCATTAAAAACTAGACGTTGATGCAGATCGACAGCTACCAGCCGCATGCTTCTATGAAAATTTACGGCGAAATTAGGTGGTGGTGGGGGGGGGGGGGGTTGGCTGACTGTACAGTCACAAAAAAAAAAAAAAAAAAAAAAAAAAAATCGCCCCCCCCCCCCCCCTAAATAATTTTCACTAACAAAAATAAAATATCCATTAAATTATCTTATTTTATGTGAAATATACAGCAATAAGGCATTTACTTAGCTGATAAGTTTGATGCTTTTTGACTATCGGAAAACAATAATAATAATAATAATAATAATAGTAATAGAAATATTTTATGTATTTTCTAAACAATTTTCACTAACAATAAATAAATAAATATAAATAAAAAAGAAGAAGCCGAAAATCATAAAATGCATTTAATTATTTTTTAAGCAGCACGTATACAGTGAAATTTTTCAGCTCGACCAGCAGCATTTTTTTTTTCCAATTTTGTATTTAAACGTAGGAATAGTAAACAATGCCTTGAATTTTGAAAATGAATTAACAGGAATAGTTTTGAATAATTATAAACATCTGTCGTTTCCTAGGATATGCCTGTCCGACCTGAAACACTTGGCGTACCAGAATGTGAATGCGACGACTGTGATCGATCATCGAAGCGAGTAGTCAACCGTCGCAGTTAAAATTTAGTGGTGGATATTGAATAAAAATAGCCCCAAATTTTTCAATACTAACCAGAAGAGTGAAATGAAACAGGAATGGCAAAGGGTTAATACTAAATTTTTTTCATTCATAAATTAACAATAAAACCACCAAAACTTTACGACTGTACATTAATAGCTATTATGAAAAATGAATAATGGGTTTTATATATTTAGTATATATATATATATATATATTACAACAATGTGATGTATGTTTATTTAGCAATT
The DNA here is from genome assembly GCA_963930645.1 of Salticus scenicus. NCBI lineage: Eukaryota > Metazoa > Arthropoda > Arachnida > Araneae > Salticidae > Salticus > Salticus scenicus. The sequence continues at coordinate 7,274 of CAWVNO010000836.1, forward strand.
ATTAAAAGGTATTTTCTCTTTAAAATTTCAGAACAGATTTACTAATTGTTAACCAAAATTCTTAAATTTCCTCGCGGGCCGCAAAATACTACACGGCAGGCCGCACATGTCCCGGGAACCACAGCGGCCACCCCTATTCTAAGAAGCTATTTACAAATAAATTATTAGAAAATTCATAAAAGTCGAGTTTTCCCTAGTAAAATGCAATAATTTCTCAAGTATATTTTATTGTAAATGTATTAAAAGAATTTGAGGATAATTAATTAGAAAAAGTTTGTATGAGCTTTTCTACCACTTCTAAAGAAAAGTTTGTTCATAATTTTATACCAATCTATATCAGCATATTTCAGAAACTTTTCCAAGAAATTAAACATGTCCTGTAATTCCCATTAAATTTATCCCGAGAAAGAATCAAGATTTCTAAGAATTTATGTTTGTTTAAGTATTTGTCATTGAATTACGACATTTCCTAGAGTTTGAAATTGGTTACCAGTAAATTTTCTCCTAAGAATATTTTAAGAAGATTGTTAAAACACAGTGTACTTTCCTCAATTATTACCACATCATCTTAAATAGGAAAGTTATTTTTAATGAGCGTGCAAAGGTACATTTTGTTTTAATTGCGAAACTTTCCGGCTGACATATTAAGGAAATATTTGCGTTTTAGTTTTCTTGACATTCCTGCTTTACCTGCATAACTTTAAATTCCCCTTTTAGAAATTAACATGGATCACGGAAGGTATTTTAGACCATTATGTTTAGAAATTTTAATCTAAGAATATTTGGTGTTTTATAAATGAAAGGTTAAATTAGTTTTGAATATGAAATGAAAACTTAGACAGATAATTCCTTACTAATTCGGAAAACTATTTGAGGTCGTGTGTTCGCAAAATTAATGAAACGATTCATAACATGAAAAAACAAAAATTGAAGAATATAATATGATAACTGCAAACATTGCTAGTTTTAAAATCAGATTTATCACCAATATTTTTAAAAAGGAATCTATCATATATTCTTAGCTGCCAAGTCTTTTAATTTATTCCGGAATGTACTTAATCCCGTCCTTTTTTCACACTTTAATATTTGTAGAAAATTTTCTTCAATGTACAGGGTAAGTCAAAATGAATATAGCGATTACAAGCGGCTATAACTATTTAATGGAAAATAATTTATCGATAAAATTAACACAGAATGTAGATGTAACTCCAAAATTTTGTATACATACGTCATAGATGTTCTATGTGACTTCACTTGGTCACACGGACAACATCTAGACAGTTGTCCATTTCACGCCATGCATTCTGAAGCATGTCTGCAGCCACGGACGCAAGCACATTGCAAATGCGTACTTTAGGACCTTGCGATTTTTATCTATGGGTTTATGTGAAAGACAGGCTGTATGTGCTTCCCATGACCAAAACAATTGAAGAACTCAAAGTATGCATTTGTAATGCGCTTTCGTCGGTGACTGAACAAATGCTTCAGAATGTATGGCGTGAAATGGACAACTGTCTAGATGTTGTCCGTGTGACCAAGTGAAGTCACATAGAACATCCATGACGTATGTATACAAAATTCTGAAGTCCCGTCTACATTCTGTGTTAATCTTGTTGATAAATTCTTTTCCATTAAATAGTTATAACCGTTTGTAATCGCTATATTCATTTTGACTTACCCTGTATAACTACAATTGCCGTATATACCGGCGTATAATGCGCAAATCAGAAAAAGGAGTTACAGTTGGCAGCAAAATTATTCGAGAGCTAGCAAAAATTCCTATGTATATAAAAAAAAAAAAATGTATGCTTAATACTGTTTTTGTTAAATAAATCTTTGTCGAATCATGTTCTTAGTCAGTCTAAGAAAATGATTCGACAAAGATTTATTTAACAAAACAGTATTAAGTGCACTTTTTTTTTTACATAGGAAATATTGCTACTGCTCGAATAATATTGCTGCCGACTGTATACATAAAAAAATCTATTTTACAATTAAAGCATAAATACATGTAAGAAACAAAAGCTTGTTAAGCAATAGCGTTTATTGTAAATTTAAATTTCCGGTGTATAACTGATTTAACGAACCTTCGCGTTATACGCCGAAAAATACGGTAAGTATGAAGAAAATTATTCAAAAAAGAATACGTTGGGGGGAAAAGGGTGTGGCTAATAACATTCCGGAATAAACTAACGCTTCCGCATTTCCATGTTTTTGTCTTTTTGACAGTAATTTCCGCCTGTGAGCGTTATTCTCCCAAGTTACAATATTTTAGCACAAAATTTTCTGCATTCACATTTACGTTACAAAGGTATACAATACAATAACATTCTTTCTATTCAAAGTATTCGTATCCATAGCATATCTGATTGACCAAATAGGAAAATTGGGTATATTCTTAAGAAATAAATAACATAGTAACATAATAGTTATTTTATGCTATTCTTATTCTTATTCTTTTTTTTTTTTTTTTTTTATCATAACATCGCTTTTAAATTATTCAATTATATTTTCGACAAATTTTCGACTGCATTTGAAAAAAAAATAATTATCTCATTATGATTTGTGTTGTTTAATCGTATTTAAATATAAAAATTCCTCTCACGTAATGCAATGTATTGGCATTGCAATGATACTGAGCTTCCCCTAGGTTCAAAGCTTAATCGGGCCCTGCCTGTGCTGAAGATATACTAAAGTAATTTTAAGAAAGGAAGATAGTAGTTGGTGCTAGCGAACGAAATACACATACTGCATGCCTTAATATAGAAGAATAGATTAAAATGTGTCCTATCGTTCTAAATTAAATTCTGTTTAGAAAGAACGTAAACACATATTTTTTTTTTCCTCATGAATATTATTCATCATTACCAATAATTTTTGAAAAGAAGAGAAAAAATGAAATACTTCGAAATATTTCATTTATTAAGTTCTTTAAATGTGGTATTAGATTTATTGTAAACCTTTAGCTACCAATTTAAAAGTTATATATAAATATGCAGTATTTATTTTCTTTTCATTCTTTCTTTCAATTGGTATGTGTGTTTGTATGATTTTTAAAAGTTATTTTCTTTATCATTTGTTTCATATCTGTGATTCTTTCTTTAAGAAAAATATAACTCTTTTGAAAATTGGCTGCACCATATTACACAAATATGCTTAACGAAAAAGCAGAAACGTTTCAGATTTAAAATATATGCTTTGTAAATTGCGTTAAGTAAACATAATATTTGATTACATTTAGAGTATTTCAAAAGTTTTTGAAAGAAATAAAACGAAAGTAGCTTTTAAGCTCAACGCAGTTTGTCTCAAAAGCTTTCGTGAAAATAAGAATTTGAATTACAAATTACTCAATTTGTCAAACAAACTTTTATCCAAATCATTTAAATCAAAAAAGAACTTCAAAAACACTTCGTTAATTTCATTCAGAAAGTTTTAAAAATTCGGCTGAATACTTCATTTTGATAGAGTGAAAATATATTTTAGCAACTTTGTTAAAATTATCGATATTTTTTCTTTTTATTTCAAAAACTTTTTGTGTACATTGATGACATTATTATAGAAAGTAATGTAGGATTATTTAAAAAATTACACTTGTTAGAATGTTAATTTTATTTACTTATTTATTTGTATTTTATGCAATTTTGATCCAGAGAAATTTTTTTTCCAGAGTTCGAAGTCTTCGCTATTTTTTCAGAACAAGTTCAGGGATGAGAAATATTCGATTTCATATTTACTTCTATTTTCATACAAAAATCTTTATATTATTTTAAAAGTAATGTATCGTTATTAACAGAGATTGTTGTAAACAAACAGAGATTAGAAGAGATTAGAACGGAGATTAGAGCAGAGATTGTTGTAAAAATAATGGTGCAAAAAAGACGTAAATTTCTGATTCCTGAATATGTAGTACCTGAAAAAAGGCAGAGACTTTCAACACTTTTTTCATAACTTGTAAGGTTGAGACCATGGAAGGTCACCATAGTTTTAAAGTGAGCTGGATCCAGCGACTCTTGGTGACGCAATAGTTGGAAGATTAGGAAGGTCGACGCAAACGGCGAAGTTTCAGGTAAAGTCGAGATGATTTTGCGTCAGCATAGAGCTGCAACGGAGAAAGTAACTTGCGGAGTGTGAAGTGGATATGAACAGGTTTTTGAAGTATTGCTAAGTGAAGTGACAGGAGGTGGTTGGATTAAGAATAAATGTCGAGCTATTGTTATAGAAAGTGTGGTGTGGATGAGGCTAGATTCTTATGCTAGTGCGAAGTTATTCGATATTGGAGGTTTCTAAGTTGGCCAGATTACGGTGTATTGATAGAGTGGAAGTTGCGTGAAGGAAACTGCCGGACAAGGGGATGATGCCTTCAATTCTGGAGTTAGCATAGTTCGGCGAGTAAATTAAGAGTAGTGTTCTCTGAGTCTCCACTACTTCTGCTGGGTGAATCTTAAACTCTATATTTTTCTAAATTGTTCATTTATTTAATTATTTGATTGAGTTTCGGGAACAATTAATCTCCTCTGATTTAAGTTCAAATAAATGGCATATTTATAATATATACTCAAGTCTTGTGCTCTTCAGTTATCTATTTAGTATCTATTTAATTAATTAGTTGATTAAAATGGAGTTAGAAACTACACAAACCTCACAAGCTTATATAATGCAGGGGTGAAACCAACTGATCCTTGTCTGAAACAATTCCACTTATTTTATCATCAGGCTTACTCATATAATAAAATACGTGAATTGATTATTTTGCCAGGAAAAAAAAAAAAAAAAAAAAAAATCTGTAATTGTGTTTCAATTGAAAGTCACTATAACCTAAAAATATTAATCTTTTGTTTGTCATTTCACATAAAAGAATACAGATGCTAAACAACTTACCAGCGAAAGTGCATTTTCAGTTGCGCATGAAATTTGCTTTTTACTTTAAGAAAAATTTAGTACACTGTCCGATGCATATAAAACATTATGGAGAATAAACAGGGCTACTTGAAAGTAGTCGAATATACTGCCGTCTATTTATAATTGCCATATTCAGCACTTTTTGGCTACCAGAAAAGTTTAATAGCAATTTTATTTTATTTAATCAAGGAAAACGTTTCAAAAATATTATTTATAAAAATTGATTGGAATAATATGATATTTGGAGAGATTTTTCTAGAACCTGTTCATTTTATAGGATTTTGAAGAAAATTAGTATATACGAATATATTGCACAAGTGATAAGTGGTAGCTATAAATAAGGCAAATAAACTGTATAACAAAAAAAGTGACCCACCAAGAAGGTGTAATGCAAACTGGACACAAATTAACACACATAACGGTTTTGATGGAATCAAGCACCAGTTCATCATTATCGTCGATCCTACGTGCAACGGGTACTTCAGTGACTTCAAATATCCTTAATAGGCGGCTCAGTGGGGTTGAGCTCAGTCCCCGGATCTCTCTTCCACTGAGGACGTTTGAAGCATCATAAAAAGGGTCCTACAGCCATCTCGGAATTTTACTAATCTAACGCAACAATTGGACAGAATTTGGCACGATAGTTTACAGGAGCACATCTGCCAATTCTATCAATTAATACCAAGCCGTATAACTGCGTACATAAGGGCCAGAAGTGAACCAACGCGTTATTGACTTGTTTACTTTGTGAGGCCCTTTCCCTAGAATAAATCCTTCAAACTTTCTGAGACTGTAATGAATTGTTTTTCTCCACAGGTATATCACATCTATCAATTTTTGTCCCATTCGGACCACCCATTCCACCCCATCTACCAATTTTTGTCCCCACTTCTTCTTAGTGCGTCTTTTTTTTTTTTTTTTTTTTTTTTTTTTGTTATGGAGTGTAAATGAAAAAGAAGTTTTAGCAGCAGATGAAACTTTTAATACCAACCTTTTATGGATTTAAGATGATTTACACTATGGATTTAACACCATTAAAAAAAAAAAAAATCACAGTTCATAAAGAATTTTTGAACTAAATAATTCTGTCTAGTAATTAATTAATTTTCCAGATTTACAACATTTTCTTGTTTTTTTTTTTTTTTTTTATATAATTTCATGTGCATATAACAAAATTCGTGCATTTTCAAATGCCGTAATTATGTCAGACATATTTGGCATTGGCATAGGCTCAGCCTGAGGAATGTGAAAAATGTAGTAGCTGGCCATACTGGATGCATCCGTTCTCCTCTTTACACAAAGTAGAATAACTTATTCCCCAAGCAACAACACACGATCCGTATGCAGTTATTCATAGACATATGTTAGAATATCTGCATAATCCCTGTTCTTCACCTACAACAGCATAAAGTTAAATAGTTGAGGTGGGTTGGGTTTTACATCGCACTAGTGCTACAATACGGACAAATAGCGACAGTGTGGAACTCCTCACCTTTGAGGGTGGTCCCGACACATGCCATCACAAGTTTGATTCTCCGTGAGGAGGAAAAGATTTATTTTAGGATAAAGGAAGTAATTCGAGTTTGAATGACATATGGAATCGCTTCATTTTCAATTTCATTTCGGTCAGAAGAAAAATTTTACAACGATGAATACGGGAAAATAACTTTTTGAAGAACGATTCATGCGGGTTTCGTTAGCATTTTTTAAATACAATTTGTGCAGGGACCATAGAAACAAAACGATCAATGCGGAAAAACGATAGATGCAGGAACGATAGATAGGGTTTCACTGTATTTAAGAAGAGATTTATTTTGATATAATAATAGAATATATGTGCTTATAAAAGGGTGGGGTCTCGAGAACCCCTGTTCTGCCGCTGTCTCAGTTTGATCTATAGAAGCCTCGCCTCATTCTCAAAATGTCACTTGCATTTTATTATATTGCCAACACCATCCTCAATATTTTTTTATATTTTTTTTCTAATGTTTTTGAGTAATTTTTTTAATAAAATTTTTAGTAAAAAAATAATGCTATAACATAGTGGTGGATATGTAATAAAATGCGTGTAATTTTTTAGGAATGTTGCGAGGACTCTCTTTAAGCATATATCCTTCCATTGGCAGAAAGATCGCTTATGCACGTAACCAAACGTGGCGTCTGAAAACACAGTTAATTAATTTCATGTTGATCGTAATCCAGCAACATTTCCTGGAACTTCCTAATCGTCGATTTCGTTGCCTGTGACTTGTATGGAAGTTTGAATTTTATGTACTAAAAATTTCTCTTTAAATTACTGGTGTTATGTGTTTAATGATAAAACAAGGAGGAATCCTAATCTGTAGAATGCATTGTTGCAATATTTTAATTTCTTTCGGAGTATTTGTAGCCTCGCCTTTATGTCGCGTCAGTTTACTTATAGAAACATTTTGTCCAATATATGACTTCAATAAAATAAGAAAAAATTATCCTTCAAAAATAAGTGGTATGAAAAACGGCAGTGCTGAAAATACTCCGGAAAATATTAAAATGTTGGCATCTATAAGAATGCAAAAGCAAACATATTTTCCAAAATTGTACCTATTTAAAAGAGACAAAGAAAAAAAAAAAAAAACTGTAAAGAACTCAAAATGTTTCGATAAAATAATTTAATATTTTAGTTATTATTTAATATTTCAGTTTTGATTATCTTTCCTCGACGAACCAATGTTCGTCGAGGAAGTTGGGAGTACGAACACTTTTTTCTGTTTGGCTATGAAAATGATGTGTCTATAAACAATTTCACTTGCGAATTATAAGAACAAGAGAGCTTTTTAATGGAATGAAAAAAAGAACGATAAATAAGCGTGTCATGAAATATACTGATTACGGAAAAAATCAGTTTATCGGCTGATTTTTGAACTCAACATTTGAAACATTCTTGAGATTTTAGCCAGCGGTAATTGGCGTAAAATTTGGTTGGAGCTCGTGCAAAGTTGTCTCATGCAATAAAACTGTTAATTAAAACATTGACGTGTTCTTTTTTTTCATAAAGTTATAATTAATAATCATTTGCAGTGTTTATTTTTTATTTCGATTGAATATTACGAAGATAGTTTTTTATATAATGAAGAACTCAAAAAAAAAAAAAAAAAAAGGGAGAGCGTTCCAATTTCTGTTAATAGTGCAGAGAGATTTGAATTGAGCAATATCTTTAGAAGAGTGTACAATTTTTAGCAGAAGTATTTTGAAAATGTAATTTTTATAATACATTTAACAATTAAATAATATGATCATCTGAGATATTATTGTAATTATATATATTATAGAATTTACTGTTAAGAAGTCTGTTAAAAAAAAAGATGTTTATGAAAGAATGATTGTTAAGAAATAATTGGATTTTAAGATACACATTATTTGTTTTTTATTTTTTATTTTTTTCACGAATTAAGTATGGAACACTGGCGCAAAATTCATGCCACTATTAAATGAACAAAAGTTTTCTTCTTATTAAATCAACAATATCGTAGACATAGAAATTTATTAAACAAATACTGGTATTCTGCGCCAGTATTCCGTCCCTAAAGAATGTAATAATAAGTTTTAAACTATACATTTAACACAAATAAAGACATTTTTGCTGTCATCACAGTGTTATATTTCTCGATTAACTTATGGAGAAAATAACGCGGGAATTGGCCACAGGTACTTTCACTCTCCAAATATTCGATTTCAATCATAGTTAGCAAGATTTTAATTTATTCTGGAGCATTTTTAGCCCCACCTTTATTTTGCACTATTTTACTTTTAGAGTATTTTTGGCTAAGCATTACTACACGGCACCCATTGTTTATTGCCGTTGCCGATGTTTTGATCAGGTGATATTATGGTGATTCGAGACCCGAATCAGAGTATCGATACTTTTTTCTGTTGTATAGAAACGGAACTTTCCGCGCTCCAGAACTTTGTTTTCGCGCACGCGCATCGAATATCTTTCGAACTTAGTTTTTCGCGCCTGCCAACCATCTCATCAATAACCGTACAATTGTTAACGCCCCCTGAAGAAACGCCCCTTTTCTCACACCACCACATACTTGCCAACCATCTCATTAATAACCGTACAATTGTTAACGTCCCTAGAAAAAAACGCCCCTTTTCTCACACCAATTTATTTTTAGAGTAATTCTCTACAAACGTTGTTACGATTAAGTAAGAAGGAAATTACTCTAAAAACTTACTGTTGTGAAAAAAAAAGGCGGTTACTAAAAATTGTACGGTTCATAATGAGATGGTTGGCAAATATGCCACTATATTTTTAGAGTTATTCTCTCCAAATGTTGTTACGATTAAATAAGACTAAAATTACTCTAAAAATTTATTGGTGTGAAAAAAAAAGGCGGGTACTAAATATTGTACGGTTCATAATGAGATGGTTGGCAAGTATGCGCCTCATATCTTCTGGACTTAGTTTTTCGCGTCGGCCGCTCCTGCGTTCATATTGGATATTTTGGTAATATTTCTTCATTATTATTTATTATTTTATTTTTATCTATTCTGATTATGGCTCTTAGTGCTCCTATTCCAAATAATGTGCCCATTACTAATGTTGTTTCAAAGTACGAAACTATTTTGCGAAGAAAATTCTCTTTAAATATATCCGGGGATAGGGAAATTAATAAAAATATGGATTTCCTACCAGATTTTTCGTAATGAAAATTTGTGAGCATAGAGGCATTTTTTTTTATTTTTTACGGGAATCAGGGCTGTTTAAGACAGATTTAATTTGTACAAGATGCAATAGCAAATGAAATTGTGCAAAAAAAAAAAAAAAAAAAGTATCGTCGGATGGGTTAATGTGGGTTTGTCGGAATATGGTGGGTAGGGATGGGGCAAGAAAAAAATATAAGGTATGGGTCTTGGTTTTGCTCAAGCAGACTAACAATGGAGGATTTTTTTTTTCTTTTTTTACGTACGAAATTATTAAGGGGGTTAGGACAACTGAACTAATTGGCGAATATTCATTCAGCAGTAAAACTTTAGCGGATTTATCAACGGCCATATACTGAACCATATCGAATTGAATTCTAATAAAGTTGGGGGGGTGGGTGGGTAAAATTGTCGAAGTAGATGAATAAAAATTTGGAAAACATAAATATGGGAGGGGGCATTCTGTACTAGGACAGTGGGTTTTCGGAGGGATCGAAAGGGGGGTCCGGAAAATGTTCCTCGTGGCAGTTCACAATAGAACACAGGACACATTAGTTAATGTTATCAAAGATTGGATTGAACCAGGAACAACAATTTATAGTGATTGCTGGAGATCCTACAATAGTTTGGGGAGGGAGGGCTACAGGCATTTAACCGTTAACCATAGTGTAAGTTTCGTTGAAAGTCAACTGGGTGTCACACAAACACCATAGAAAGTGCGTGGCAGCACGTTAAAAGCACTTTGCCGGCGTACAATCGGCAAATTGATTTTGAGTTTTATTTAGCATGCTATATGTGTTGAACAAAAAATTGACCGGTTTGTTAATTTTTTAGAAATAATTAGGGATGTTAAGTGGGAGGATTTTAATATAAGTGTATAATTTTATTTATTTATCTATTGCCACGTACTTTCTATAGTTCTGTGTTTATTTTTATTATTTTTTTTACACTTAAACTTTTTCTACTATTCAGGGATGAGATTAGCAAAAATACGAAAAAGCTGAAACTGTATACAAAGGCAAGACGTTGAAATAAAATACTAGAATTTGCATGACAAAATCTGTTATATTAGAGTAAAAATTATTTATTTTAATCTTTAACGTATAGAAAAAAAAGAGCAAATACACATCAGAAACGTAAAAAATGCTGAAAAACTAAATGTACAAAAAAGCTGAAATCAGCTGAAAAGCTGAAAAATCTCATCCCTCTATTACCTATATTTTTAATAATTGTCTTATATAAAATTGCTACATTTCATGTACATTATCATTAATGTTTGTTTTTAAGAGCCATAATCTTAATCAAATACAATATATATATATATATATATATATATATATATATATATATATATATATATATATATATATTAATAAAAAATTAAAAATATATTACTGAAATATCCAATTCAAAAAACGAATAAAGTAAGAAAATTTACTATTAAAAAAAGAAAAGTGGTGTGGAATAACGTCGGGGCTAAAAACTCCTTGGAATAAATTAAAATGTTGGTAACAATGTTCAAGTCAGAATACATAAATAAGTAAAGAAAAATTCTTACTTTTCATTGTTACATAAAAGGATGACTTAAAATTTATACAAAGGTTCCAACTTGTGCGGTTTTTTAGCACTAGAAATTATTTAAAAAAATAAAAATTATGTTTAATCGGAGAAATTTTTTAAAAAATGTATTTAAAATTTCGACAATAAATTACCGGTATCAACAACAACAACAAAAAAAAAAAAAAAAAAAAAAAAAAGTTTTAGTTGGCAAGTATGTTATGTGGATGTTGTGTTTACTCCTAAATTTAGTTGTACGTATAATATCGATATAGGTTATTTTATTAAAAATATGCCCATATATGTTTATATGAGTCGTGTACATATACTTCAAAGATTGTAAAATAAGCATTTTCAAAGCATCAAAATTGTATATACTTTTTTTTTTTTTTTTTTTTTTTTTTATGAGAACGAAAAGTTAAAATCAGACGAATTACAGCAATTAATTAGAGAATATTTAAATTGTACAATATCTTTAAAAGACTTTTTTTAAATATTAGTGATTCCAAAATAATTATATTTTCTAAAAATTCCGAATTTTGACAAAAAGAACATTTTTAACAGCTATTACAAAAAATTAAAAAATGTCAAAAAAATGTCTTTGGCTAAGTTATACATCTAACTAAAAGATAAATTTTCGCAGCAGGACATTCTAACTCCAGCAAGAGTTTTCTCTCTCTCTCTCTCTCTCTCTCTCTCTCTTTTTTTTTTTTTTTTTTTTTCTTTCTCAGGTTATTTTTTTTTTTTAATATATATATATATATATATATATATATATATATATATATATTACGTGTCACCTACAATTATTATTATTTTTTTTTTTAGTGTGTGTTTTCTTATAACCCTTCGCATTACAAGGTAATTCAGATCATTTAGTTGACACTGCCGCCAGAATTCATGAACAAAATTAAAATTGAAGAAATTTGAAGTAAATAATCTGGTGTGTCACTCAACCGACTTTCTCTTGCCCTGAAATTTAATACTATAAATACAGGTTGGAGATTAAGAGGTAAGATAACGAGTACCGTTGTGTAAACCTATATTAAACAATTCAAATTAGGCTTCGGAAGAGTTTTATATAATAATTAGTTCTGTGTGAACCCTCCGTTTCATTAATGCACCTATGTTTATATAGAATTTAATTCGGTTATTAAAAAATAATTCTGTTTTTTTTTTTTTTTTTTTTTTTTAATTTATTAAAATTATTATTTAAAAAACTTATCAGACGATTTCCATATTAGAGAAGTAGTATAACACTAAATATCTAATAAAAGTTTAATATGTTCTCAATATTACATTATTATTATTATTATTATTATTATTATTATTTTAATGATAAAAAATCGAGAACTTTATTTTAAATTATCGTAGATCGATGGTTCAACCATTCGTTTTAAAGGTATTGGCGAGCTCTTTTGTAAGATACCCATTGAAATTTTACTCCCCTCGAGGGAGGGGGGAGGCAAGGCTCCTACATACACAAAAATTATTTTCTCAGTTCACTATCTCTATTACAAAAATATATATATTCGTTTCATTTGATTTAGTGTAGTCTATAGATGTTAAACTCTATTTACCTGCAAATTCCCTCATAGACGTAATGTATTTGAATACTTTTGAGTGTCCCTGTACACGAGACATTTGCTTCATCTCAACGAAAAGCTAACTGTAGCATCCCTATATGATACACATTTAGAATACCGAGTTTGGAATTTCTGCTACTATTTGTTCTTGAGATATGCTGATAACAGACACGCGGACATCCACACAGACAGACAGACACACAGACCATTCGTTCAAAACATGATTTTCGTATTCAGGGGACCTCAGAACATGTATATATAACAAAAACTCACGTTCGAAAATTTGACCCTAAAACAATACTTTCTCGACCCTATGGGTAAGAGAAAGTTAAAAAAAAAAAAAAAAAAAAAAAAAAAAAACGCCTTTTCTGGTACATTATAAACATAATTTACTGCTAAAAAATTTTTGCTATTTTTAAAAATGTTTACTAAAAAATTTCCGGGATGAGTTTTTACAGCTAGAGCATAATAATTGCGTCCTCGCAACGAAGACCGTGCGCCACAAAAGGCGGTGGGATACAACATTCCCACCTAATTTCAATTTTTAAATGCAAGAATTCATACCGAAATTTGGCTTCTAAATTTTGCAGAAAAATCATTTATTTCTTTGCTTCCAACCATTTTTTGCACATTCTAGTTTCTTTAAATACCGTATTCTCCGGCGTATTCCGGTCACATGAATGAGACACACACCAGAAATATTTATTCACAAAGAAAACTGTATTTGTCAGAAACAAAAGCTTGTTAAAAAGTAGTTTCTTTGTAAATTTAAATTTCTGATGTACAACAGATTTTACAAATCTGAGCGTTATACACCGAAATCTATGATGTTACATAGATGTTAGTGCAAGTCTCCGTTATTTTCAATGTAGAATTTATCCCAGAAAGATTTTATAATTCAGTTTTTTTTACTTTCTCTTACCCATAAGGTAGAGAAAGCATTGTTTTTGGCTCAAATTTTTGAACGCGAGATTTTGTTATATTTACACGTTTTGAGGTGCTCTGAATACAAAAATAATGTTTTTAGCAAATGGTCTGTGTGTCACTGTGTGTGTGTCTGTGTCTGTGTATCTGTCTGTTATCAGCATATCTCAAAAACAAATTATGGCAGAAATTTCAAACTTGGTATTCTAAATGTGTATCATATAGGGATGCTACAGTAAGCTTTTCGTTAAGATCAAGCAAATGGGTCGTGTACAGGGACAATCAAGAGAATTCTAATACATTACGTCTATGGGGGAAATTGCAGGAAAGTAGAGTTTAACGTCTATACACTGCACTAAACCAAATGAAACAAATATATATTTTTTGTAATAGAGACAGTGAACTGGGAAAATTTTTTTGTGTATGTAGGAGCCTCGCCTCCCTCCCTGGGGGGGGGGGGAAGTCCCCCTCGAGGGGAGTAAATTTTCATGATGGGTATCTTTGAAAAGAGCTCGAAAATACCTTTAAAACGAATGGTTGAACCATCGATCTGCGATAATTTAAAACAAAGTTATCGATTTTTTTTTTTTTTTTTTTTTTTTTAATATCGAGAATAAAATGGACATTTTTTGGATATTTGGTGTTAAATTTTTTCTCTAATATGGAAATCGTCAGCCTTATCATAAAAGATAATTTTTTTAAATAATAATTTTAATAAATTATTTTTTAAAAAGAGAAATATTTTTTAATAACCGAATTTATATAAATGTACATGCATTAATGAAACGGGGGGGTTGAGGGAAGCGGTATCCCCCCTCACACAGAACTAATTATCATATAAAACTCTTCATAAGACTAATATGAATTGTTTAACATAGGTTTACTTAACAGTACTCGTTATCTTACCTTTTAATCTCCAACCTGTATTTATAGTATTAAATTTCAGGGTAAGAGAAAGTCGTGTGAGTGACACACCAGATTTTTTAATATTATTTATCCTTTAAAAACACATATGACTGATCCCTGCTTCATAATTGCGCATAAACCTGATTTAAGAATTAGCAATGTTAGCAGCTATGATAATTAATAAGGGTAATTATTTTTCCCTTTCACAAATGTAACTGCCCATTAGATATATATATATATATATATATATATATATATATATATATATATATATATAAATCTAAATAGAATGAAAAATAAAAACATCAACATATGTAACTGAAGAGGAGCGAAAGAAAAAATGGAGACAAAAGTATCTAAATGGCAGGGGGGAGTTGTGACCACCCCACTCCGGTTAAACATGTTTTACGACCGGTCAACACTTCCGGATACCAGATACTTTGTCAAAACTTAGAATAAACTTACATGAAAATGGAAAATAAGGAATATATCCCAAATAAAAACCGTTAAAACAATTTATAAGAAAAACCAAATCACAATTTAAAACGACATACAAGAAAAATCATGAAGCAATATGCCACCTATTCAACACAATTCAAACTTAGAAACAAACAGTTAATGAAAGTTACAGTTAGTGAAAGGAAGAAACCTTAAATTCGAATTGATAAACGATTCAAAAAACGTGATTTACAAGTAATATAATGTAATTGGTAATATTGTTTAAGAATATTTAACAGAAAATAAAGAGGATAATTATTATCTATGCCAATTTGTATAAAATTAACTACAAAAGAGTCACTGTCATAACTATAAGTAAAAATTCGACTGCATCGAATAAGTTGGTTAATTATAATATTTCTGAATATATTTTTATGTAAACAAGACCAAGGAGAAATTCGGTTAATTTTAAATTTAAAAGCATCACGTTTATCATAGATTTTAATTACGATTGTTTCATTATTAATACAAATATTAAGGTCTAAGAAATCAACACTATAATCATTGTTAGGTTCAGTTTCAATTAAATTTAAATTATTAGGGTAAAAATTAAAATTTAGTTTAAATTCTTCTTGTTCATATCCAATTAGTATATCATCTACATATCTTATATACAAAATTTCATTTAAAACATGAGTACCAAATTCATAATGATGTAAATAGATATCTGCAAGGGCAGAGGAACATCCTCCCCCCATAGGAATACCGTAAATTTGTTGGTAATATCCAATCCCATTATATAAAATGTTTTCATTTAAGACGATAGTCAAAAGGGCTTTAAATTTTGGAAATGTAATGAATTCTTGTAAATCATATTGTTCAAAGTAATTTAATAAAACCTGAAATAAAATGTGAATGTCTATAGTATTAAATAAATCAGCAAAATCAAAACTTACAACTTTTTTAACTGTGCTATTTGAAATTAATTTAACTGCATTATAACTATTTTTAACAAAAAAACAGCCATCGATCCTAAATTTGTCAATTAGTTTATTTAAAATTTTTAACAGTTTGTCGTTAGCTAGAGTAAGATATGTATTACATGCTATTGTGACAGGACGAAACTTGATAGGGTTTTTATGTAATTTGGGAATGAGAGCTAAGTAGGGAAATTTAAAATTCTTGATTGTAAGACCAGTTTTTTTATATAAAGCAGTAATTCGATTTTTAATTTCACGTTCACTGACATTTAAAGGTTTATATAAATTGATGTCATTATAAGACTGAATTAATAAATCGTAATAGTATTTTTTACAAGTAAAAGCATAATTAGATGCAACTTTATCTAAATAGGAAATTACATAATTATTTTGTAGATCATCAATAGCACATTTTAATAAACGCATATTTAAATGTTGGCCTGTATATTGATGTGGATAATAACTAAGAAAATGCAATATAAATTTATCTTTCCATTCATCAAATGAACATAATGGTAAACTATATTTTACAGCCATTTTATATATGAAACAGTCCAGATTAGTTGTAATAGAAGTTTTAATATTTCGGTTTTTTTCAATTTTAAAATTTGTGCCCAATTTCATAAATTTTTTTAAAGTAGAATTCTTTACAATATCTAAATTACCAGTTACAATATGATTATGATTATTGTCAAAACCTATAGAATCCGGTTTACAACAACATTGCAGTGGAGAATTACAATTTAAATTGCGTGAGATTTCATTATAGTTAAAAATTGATCTACCAAGAGGGGTTTCATATTTAAAAGCTGCACTTATAGTTATATTATTTAACGGAAAAGATTTTTTAATATTTCTAAAAATGTTTGCAAATGGAATATAATTAAAAGATTTATTGTAAAAATTAAAGATACAGAATTCTTTAGAATAAGTAATTTGATTGTCATTATATTTTAAATCCATATTGTATTGAATAGCTCTAACCTTAAGGTGTTCTAATACTATAGCATAAACTGTAGTACTCAAATCTGTATTGGTTTGAATAACATCTTGGCAGTAATGCCACATATGTTTAATAAGTTTAATTCTTATACTATAAACGAAGTTTTTAATCCAATTTGTTTTTATCAATTGAAATTGTTTTAACTTGTTAACTAAGTTTGTTAAAGTGGTTTTTGTAAAATCTAAAGAAAATGTATTTCTACGACCAACCCTGCGATGTCGTTTAACTTTGGTTTGATCATTCAGAGATGTAGAATCATTAATTAATGGATTATTATTGTTTATAACAGATGAAATGGAAACAGTTTTGTCAAAAACTTGAGTATTTAACCCAAATGGAAATAAAGTTTTAAATTGATGCATATGAAAACTCTCCCACCATTTACGGGTATTTCCATTACTGACAATGTCTATTATTCTAACTACCATGTTTTCCATACCGTGATCTGCAAAGTGTTTAATTTCTAGAGAAGGGTGGGGGGGATTTTTAGTATTGACATGATTAATTTGACTTCGGTGTAAATTGATTCTAATGTTAAGAGTGTTTTTAGTTTGTCCTATATAACCAAAGTTACATTTTTTACAAGTAAGTTTATATATACAATTGAAAGTTTTACAAAAAATCTTATTTTTATGTGAATTATCGATTTGTGTTGGATCTGAAACGGGACATAATTTACAACGTAAATTATTACAAAGTTTATATTTAAAGCTACACATTTTAGGGTAGAAACTTTCGTAAAATAGAGTGTTATTACTAGATGTATTTAAGTTATTAGGAGTTGAATTAACAGAAGATTGACTAGGCAACACACCACTTCCATGACATTCATTACTTAAGACAGTTTTTTGTGTATGGGGTTCCTTGATGCAACAGGTTTAAAAAAGCTAGTAATTTTGGTAGGGTTACATTTTAACGATCCAAAAAAATTATTGTCTTAAGTAATGAATGTCATGGAAGTGGTGTGTTGCCTAGTCAATCTTCTGTTAATTCAACTCCTAATAACTTAAATACATCTAGTAATAACACTCTATTTTACGAAAGTTTCTACCCTAAAATGTGTAGCTTTAAATATAAACTTTGTAATAATTTACGTTGTAAATTATGTCCCGTTTCAGATCCAACACAAATCGATAATTCACATAAAAATAAGATTTTTTGTAAAACTTTCAATTGTATATTTAAACTTACTTGTAAAAAATGTAACTTTGGTTATATAGGACAAACTAAAAACACTCTTAACATTAGAATCAATTTACACCGAAGTCAAATTAATCATGTCAATACTAAAAATCCCCCCCACCCTTCTCTAGAAATTAAACACTTTGCAGATCACGGTATGGAAAACATGGTAGTTAGAATAATAGACATTGTCAGTAATGGAAATACCCGTAAATGGTGGGAGAGTTTTCATATGCATCAATTTAAAAAATTATTTCCATTTGGGTTAAATACTCAAGTTTTTGACAAAACTGTTTCCATTTCATCTGTTATAAACAATAATAATCCATTAATTAATGATTCTACATCTCTGAATGATCAAACCAAAGTTAAACGACATCGCAGGGTTGGTCGTAGAAATACATTTTCTTTAGATTTTACAAAAACCACTTTAACAAACTTAGTTAACAAGTTAAAACAATTTCAATTGATAAAAACAAATTGGATTAAAAACTTCGTTTATAGTATAAGAATTAAACTTATTAAACATATGTGGCATTACTGCCAAGATGTTATTCAAACCAATACAGATTTGAGTACTACAGTTTATGCTATAGTATTAGAACACCTTAAGGTTAGAGCTATTCAATACAATATGGATTTAAAATATAATGACAATCAAATTACTTATTCTAAAGAATTCTGTATCTTTAATTTTTACAATAAATCTTTTAATTATATTCCATTTGCAAACATTTTTAGAAATATTAAAAAATCTTTTCCGTTAAATAATATAACTATAAGTG
The DNA here is from genome assembly GCA_963930645.1 of Salticus scenicus. Lineage (NCBI taxonomy): Eukaryota > Metazoa > Arthropoda > Arachnida > Araneae > Salticidae > Salticus > Salticus scenicus. The sequence goes on from CAWVNO010000836.1 coordinate 26,220, forward strand.
CAGCTTTTAAATATGAAACCCCTCTTGGTAGATCAATTTTTAACTATAATGAAATCTCACGCAATTTAAATTGTAATTCTCCACTGCAATGTTGTTGTAAACCGGATTCTATAGGTTTTGACAATAATCATAATCATATTGTAACTGGTAATTTAGATATTGTAAAGAATTCTACTTTAAAAAAATTTATGAAATTGGGCACAAATTTTAAAATTGAAAAAAAACGAAATATTAAAACTTCTATTACAACTAATCTGGACTGTTTCATATATAAAATGGCTGTAAAATATAGTTTACCATTATGTTCATTTGATGAATGGAAAGATAAATTTATATTGCATTTTCTTAGTTATTATCCACATCAATATACAGGCCAACATTTAAATATGCGTTTATTAAAATGTGCTATTGATGATCTACAAAATAATTATTTAATTTCCTATTTAGATAAAGTTGCATCTAATTATGCTTTTACTTGTAAAAAATACTATTACGATTTATTAATTCAGTCTTATAATGACATCAATTTATATAAACCTTTAAATGTCAGTGAACGTGAAATTAAAAATCGAATTACTGCTTTATATAAAAAAACTGGTCTTACAATCAAGAATTTTAAATTTCCCTACTTAGCTCTCATTCCCAAATTACATAAAAACCCTATCAAGTTTCGTCCTGTCACAATAGCATGTAATACATATCTTACTCTAGCTAACGACAAACTGTTAAAAATTTTAAATAAACTAATTGACAAATTTAGGATCGATGGCTGTTTTTTTGTTAAAAATAGTTATAATGCAGTTAAATTAATTTCAAATAGCACAGTTAAAAAAGTTGTAAGTTTTGATTTTGCTGATTTATTTAATACTATAGACATTCACATTTTATTTCAGGTTTTATTAAATTACTTTGAACAATATGATTTACAAGAATTCATTACATTTCCAAAATTTAAAGCCCTTTTGACTATCGTCTTAAATGAAAACATTTTATATAATGGGATTGGATATTACCAACAAATTTACGGTATTCCTATGGGGGGAGGATGTTCCTCTGCCCTTGCAGATATCTATTTACATCATTATGAATTTGGTACTCATGTTTTAAATGAAATTTTGTATATAAGATATGTAGATGATATACTAATTGGATATGAACAAAAAGAATTTAAACTAAATTTTAATTTTTACCCTAATAATTTAAATTTAATTGAAACTGAACCTAACAATGATTATAGTGTTGATTTCTTAGACCTTAATATTTGTATTAATAATGAAACAATCGTAATTAAAATCTATGATAAACGTGATGCTTTTAAATTTAAAATTAACCGAATTTCTCCTTGGTCTTGTTTACATAAAAATATATTCAGAAATATTATAATTAACCAACTTATTCGATGCAGTCGAATTTTTACTTATAGTTATGACAGTGACTCTTTTGTAGTTAATTTTATACAAATTGGCATAGATAATAATTATCCTCTTTATTTTCTGTTAAATATTCTTAAACAATATTACCAATTACATTATATTACTTGTAAATCACGTTTTTTGAATCGTTTATCAATTCGAATTTAAGGTTTCTTCCTTTCACTAACTGTAACTTTCATTAACTGTTTGTTTCTAAGTTTGAATTGTGTTGAATAGGTGGCATATTGCTTCATGATTTTTCTTGTATGTCGTTTTAAATTGTGATTTGGTTTTTCTTATAAATTGTTTTAACGGTTTTTATTTGGGATATATTCCTTATTTTCCATTTCCATGTAAGTTTATTCTAAGTTTTGACAAAGTATCTGGTATCCGGGAGTGTTGACCGGTCGTAAAACATGTTTAACCGGAGTGGGGTGGTCACAACTCCCCCCTGCCATTTAGATACTTTTGTCTCCATTTTTTCTTTCTTTCGCTCCTCTTCAGTTACATATGTTGATGTTTTTATTTTTCATTCTATTTAGATTTATATTGTACATTAGCAAGGAGCAGCATTGCGCTCATCTAATGTTACTTTTTTGTATCTAAAATTAAAGTTTCCACATTCCTACATTTGTACAATATATATATATATATATATATATATATATATATGTCTCACTTTAAAAGCATATTCGAACAATAAGGTAAATAGAATATTTATCATAATAAGAGACAGTGTGTTTTTACTTTCTCTTACCCATAAGGTAGCGAAAGTATTGTTTTTGGGTCAAATTTTAGAAAGCGATATTTTGTCATATTTACACGTTTTGAGGTCCCCTGAATACGAAAATCATGTTTTTAGCAAATGGTCTATGTGTATGTCTGTGTGTCATTGTGTCTGTGTGTCTGCGTGTGTGTCTGTCTGTCTGTGTGTGTGTCTGTCTGTTATCAGCATATCTCAAAAACAAATTATGGCAGAAAGTTCAAACTTGGCATTCTAAGTGTGTACCATATAGGGATGCTGCAGTAAGCTTTTCGTTAAGATCAAGCAAATGGTTCGTGTACAGGGAATTCAAGAGAATTCTAATACATTACGTCTATTGGAGAAACTACAGGTAAGTAGAGTTTAACGTCTATAGACTGCACTAAACCAAATGAAACGAATATATATTGTTTGTAATAGAGATAGTTAACTGGGAAAAAACAAATTTGCATTTAGGAGCCCCGCCTCCACCCCCCGGGGGGGGAAGTCCCCCCCCTCGAGGGAAGTAAATTTTCATGATGGGTATCTTTCAAAAGAGCTCGCCAATACCTTTTAAACGAATGGTTGAACTATCGAGCTGCGTTAATTTAAAACAAAGTTTTCGATTTTTTTTACTTTCAACGAAAAAAAAAACTTAGAAAAAAAATCGTACTTTTTTTTTTTTTTTTTTTTTTTTTTTTTAAATATTGAGAATAAAACGGACATTTTTTGGATATTTGGTGTTAAATTACTTCCCTAATATGGAAATCGTCTGACTTATCATAAAAGATAATTTTTTTAAATAATAATTTTAACAAATTATTTTTTTAAAAGAGAAATATTTTTTAATAACCAAATTAAATTCTATATAAATGTAGGTGCATTAATGAAACGGGGGGGTTAAGGGGGGCGGTATCCCCCCTCACACAGAACTAATTATCATATAAAACTCTTCAGAAGCCTAATATGAATTGTTTAACATATGTTTACATAACAGTACTCGTTATCTTACCTCTTAATCTCCAACCTGTATTTATAGTATTAAATTTCAGGGTAAGAGAAAGTCGTGTGAGTAACACACCCGATTATTTAATATTATTTATCCTTTAAAAACACATATGACTGATCCCTGCTTCAAAATTGTGCATAAACCTGATTTAAAAATTAACAATGTTAACAGCTATGATAATTAATAAGGGTAATTATTTTTCCTTTTCACAAATGTAACCGCCCATTAGATATATATATATATATGTCTCACTTTAAAAGCATATTCGAACAATAAGGTAAATAGAATATTTATCATAATAAGAGACAGTGTGTTTTTACTTTCTCTTACCCATAAGGTAGAGAAAGTATTGTTTTTGGGTCAAATTTTAGAAAGCGATATTTTGTTATATTTAGACGTTTTGAGGTCCCCTGAATACGAAAATCATGTTTTTAGCAAATGGTCTATGTATGTCTGTGTGTCTGTGTGTCTGTGTGTCTGCGTGTGTGTCTGTTTGTGTGTGTGTCTGTCAGTTATCAGCATATCTCAAAAACAAATTATGGCAGAAAGTTCAAACTTGGTATTCTAAGTGTGTATCATATAGGGATGCTACAGTAAGCTTTTCGTTAAGATCAAGCAAATGGTTCGTGTGCAGGGACATTCAAGAGAATTCTAATACATTACATCTATTGGAGAAATTACAGGTAAGTAGAGTTTAACGTCTATAGACTGCAGAAAACCAAAGGAAACGAATATATATTGTTTGTAATAGAGATAGTTAACTGGGAAAAAACAAATTTGCATGTAGGAGCCTCGCCTCCCCCCCCCTGGGGGGGGGGAAGTCCCCCCCTCGAGGGAAGTAAATTTTCATGATGGGTATCTTTTAAAAGAGCTCGCCAATACCTTTTAAACGAATGGTTGAACTATCGAGCTGCGATAATTTAAAACAGAGTTATCGATTTTTTTTTTACTTTTAACGAAAAAAAAAACTTAGAAAAAAAAATTTTTTTTTTGGATATTTGGTATTATACTACTTATGTAAAATGGAAATCGTCTGCATTATCATAAAAGATAATTTTTTTAAATAATAATTATAATAAATTATGTTTTAAAAACAGAATTATTTTTTAATAACCGAATTAAATTCTATATAAATGTAGGTGCATTAATGAAACGGGGGGTTGAGGTGGGCGGTAGCCCCCCTCACACAGAACTAACTATCATATAAAACTCTTCAGAAGCCTAATTTGAATTGTTTAACACAGGTTTACATAACAGTACTCGTTATCTTACCTTTTAATCTGCAACCTGTATTTATAGTATTAAATTTCAGGGTAATAGAAAGTCGTGTGAGTGACACACCAGATTATTTTGTTATGTGTATAATTCATTGTTACGTAAAATAAATTAAAGTTGACTATGGGCACCAAAACAGTTTTTTGTTATAAGATTAATTTATAAAATGAACAAAAAATTCAACATAAACTTAATGATTTTTAAAAATATGTATCACTTAATGCTTTACAAATTTGATTTATTTCTTTGACAATTCAGAGAGTAATAAATTAGTTTTTATTAGTAGTCTACTACATACATTGCGTGCATTACTTCAAAAACATTACTTTATTCGTGTTTTGACTTTAACCCGCATTCATCGTATTCCCGCTTTCATCGTTTTTTTTTCACGTACTCCTTGAAAACAACGGATCGGGGTTCTATTGTATTTAGTTTAAATTTGGGAAGATATTTATTTTAAGATAATATTGGTGTTAAAGTTTTTGTACAGACGCGGGCCATGGGAATTCATTTGTGGGAAATACATTTAATAAGAGACCACCAGCAAATTTCTTTCGCTATTTGTGTGTTAATTATTTCTTAAAAATATACTCAATATTCATGTTTGTACTATTAATATACTATGGTTATAAAAGCTGTGTTTAGAAAGATAATAACTATAATGTATATCTATTTGAAATATGAATGTGAATACAGAAAATTTTGTTCCGAAATATTGTAACTGGGGAGATTTAATCCAACGTTTAAAGACAAAAACGTGCGGTCGCGAAAGTGTTAATATATTCCATCAGTCGAAAAAACAATATTTTGATTGTATGAATTGCAGTTAAATTTTTTTAAGATTTCTCTTCTTTCGTATGTGGAATGAAAATAAAAGGAATATATTAAAAAAAAAAAAAAAAAAAAAAAAAAAAAAGAAAGAAAAGAAAAGACTAAGAAATTGTGTCTCTCTCAGTGTACAGGGCAGGACTATGCCGGTTATATATTTGATCAGAAATGCTCATATCGATTATTTTGAAGTTTGCATCGCTATAATCTCACGCCAGTTTATAATATTACGTGTCAACGTTTCAAAATTTAATCAGTTTTGGTTTTGACTTTCACAGAATGTAATGATTTTAATACTGTAATACAATGATTTTTATTTTAAGTATTACAAGGTGTTTTCTAATATGTATGTAATTATTTTTTCTCTCTTGTTTAATGTCATACTCCCCCCCCCCCTCCCCCGCCCCGCCACTCACATATATCAGGTCTACTAGAAAGTTCTATTTCTTTACTAAAGTTCTATTTCTGTTATTAAATGTATTTTGGGAAATACATTTAATAACAGACCACCAGCAAATTTCTTTCGTAATTTGTGTGTGAATTATTTCTTAAACATATACTCAATATTCATATTTGTACTATCAATATACTATGGTTATAAAAGCTGTGTTTAGAAAGATTATAACTATAATGTATATCTATTTGAAATATGGATGTGAATACAGAAAATTTTGTTCCGAAATATTGTAACTGGGGAGATTTAATCTAACGTTTAAAGACAAAAACGTGTTAATATATTCCATCAGTCGAAAAAATAATATTTTGATTGTATGAATTGCAGTTCCAAGAACATGTCTTCTTGTTGTGTAGCATTTAAAATTTTCCCTTCTTTCGTATGTGGAATGAAAATAAAAGGAATATATGTATTAAAAAAAAAAAAAAAAAGAAAGAAAGAAAAAAAAAGAAAAGAAAAGACTAAGTAATATTGTCTCTCTTAGTGTACAGGGCAGGGCTATGCCGGTTATATATTTGATCAGAAATGCTCATATCGATTATTTTGAAGTTTGTATCGCTACAATCTCACGCCAGTTTATAATATTACGTGTCAACGTTTCTAAATGTAATCGGTTTTGGTTTAGACTTTCACAGAATGTAATGATTTTAATACTGTAATACAATGATTTTTATTTTAGGTATTACAAGGTGTTTTCTAATATGTATGTGATTATTTTTTCTCTCTTGTTTAATGTCATACTTCCCCCCCTTCCCCCGCCCCGCCACTCAAATATATCAGGTCTACTAGAAAGTTCTATTTCTTTATTAACAAAATGATACCGAAAATTCATCTGAAACATTACCCAGGAATATTATCCAGGGTATATTTCTGATGCCCTTACTTTGTTTCAAACTAACCAAAATTTCCAGTAGACGTTATATATATGCAGAGATGCCGAGTTATTACGTATTGTCCGTAATCTTAATCCCGGAATTTTTTTTATGTATTCTTTTGTAATAATTATCTGCAATTTAACAGGACAAGTTTTATTATTATTTTTTTTTTTTACTAGTGTATGAAACTAATTTTTCGGTAGTAGTAACTTGGCATCTCTGTGCCATGCTAAAATGGCGAAAATGTGGCGATAATGGCATGCTAAAATGTAGTAATCGAGTAAATAGTAGGAATACATATATTTCAGAAATTAATTGATATAGCTCAGTGTACGTTAATAATGGTAATAAGATATTTATTACTGTGTTAGATATAGCTAGTAAATTTACACTTATCACTTGTGTGTGTTTCTGTTATGAATATTATGTAACAATAAACAGTAACTTTTCCTTAAACTATTTTGTGCGCTAACAAGGAGATAATTATAAGTTTTTTTTTTTTTTTTTTTAAACTAAATACAAACTGTTTTCTATATTGAATTTCGCAAAATATCTAATAAATGTTTATTCAATACTTTCAATTAAAGTTAAAAGTTAAACGTTAGTCTTCCGATCATACGCTATTTCCCGCATTTCTTTTAAAGCTTTGAAGTAAAATATATTAAATGGATTGGCGATTCAGATGGTTGGAATTAGATATTTTCAAATCTACTCAATATTTATAGCATACTTTTTCTTTATTTAAATAAAGAAAAAGAAAAAAATTTCGTTTTATAATATTAAGAGTTTGTAACTATAGGCTTGAAACGGCCGTTACTATTTTCTAACGCTAATTTTTATCAGAAATTTTTTTCGTAAAATAAGTCTGTAAATTGAAAAAAGAACTTTTTTTTCGAAACATCATACTGTTTAGCCTTAAAAAGGCTAAACAATATAAGATATGTAATACAGTACTTTGTAAGTGTAAAACTCTAAACAATCTTTCTTTTTTCTTTCTTTTTACAAGGCAAATTCTTAGTATATCATGTTCAGAGATGAGATATTTCCGTGTTATTTTCTACCATTATTTTGGAGAAACAACCTTTATCTTATTTAATTGCAAATCATTAATACAAATTACTATACTATTACTACTATGGATAATGATAGAAAAAACCATGGAAATTTCTCATCTCTGCATGTTGATGCAAATCAAATTTCATAGGTGCTAAACTTCCAATATTCTAACACCACTATTAACCGTTTGACTGCTAAGCAGTGCGATAGCGCTGGGATGTTTAGTCTCGAAAACTGGGAAGCAGTGCTATTGCGCTGCGAGAGGTAAAAATCAGATATAACAGGAATTGTAATTTAATTTTTTTTTACTCAAACAAAATCAATCAGTTAATGGCAACTCCTACGTAGTTACCAATGTTTTAGTTTTTTTTAGCCCCGCCTTCATTTCGTACCGCTTATTTATTAAAAGTAATTTTGTCTTATTTTATCGAAGTTATACATTAGAGAGAATTTTTCTATAATGTTCCAAACTCATTTGCGCTCACTGTAACAAAAAACTACATGGATTCTGTGCATCAAAACACAATTGTTTAACCTTCGTTTTCATTATTTTTCTTTTACATTTTATTTAACAAGTTGTAAAATATATATATATATATATATTTGTTTATATATTTATAAAGTTCTTTTCTTTCATTATTTATTCGTAAAACGCAAAAAAGAATTAATAAATTAACGGATAATTGTATGAGTGATTGGGTTTTATTTAACAACAGTTTTTTTTTTTTTTTTTTTTTTTTTTTTTAACGCTCAAAAAATATCAGCATAAGACGACGTCAAAAATCTAATCATTGAAATTAATTAAATGTAGTTCTTTCGAAAGAGAAATACCTAACGTGATTTTCGACGCATAAAATACTACGACGCTCGTTTCATTATTTGTAAAATATATATCTTTACATTTTGAAATAAGATGAAAAAAAAGGGCGGAGTCTCGATAAAATCTTATCAGAATACACACCACTATCCTACGCTGAATTGCATATTTGGAAAACTATGTTAAAATTGGATTTTTTCCATGTGTTAAATTTTCGTAAAACGTTGTATGTAAACAATTATTAATGGTAAAACGCGTTTTTTTTTCATTTTTTTTTTTTTTTTTGTTTTTTTTTTTGTTTTATTCATCCTTTAATGATACTTAAATTGGCCTTTTACACACGCTACAGTAAGGCGTGGTTTTCATTAATTAGGTACGTCTTTATAATATAGAGTGTGTTCATTAGAAAATTTCGTATGTTATTTCTGTAGAAAGAGCGATCGAGGGAGATGATTTACGCATAAAAATACATATTTATATATGCCATTTCGATTGCTGCTTACTTGGATTTTTTTTATTTTTTACTGCAAGGAGAGGTTTTTAAGTTGGTATGATTGGGTTTCGAATTTTTTTAAAAGCTAAAATTAAATATTTACACCGGAAAAACTTATATTAAGTCCTGAAACAACAATAGCAATTTAAGGATGTACTTCAGTAAGTGCTTCAGCAATCAAACGGTTAAGGAAAGAAACACAGGTGCAGAATTCATGCAAATATCAGTGTAAGAAAAATTTCTATTTCTTCAATCAACGAGATTACAATTAGAGAAATCTCTTAAACGAGTACCTCTATGAATTCTGAGCCCCTGTTACATCTCTGACTCTTTGAAGATAAATATTTTGGCCATATTTAGTTATAAAAATCTGCACTTAAATGATATGGAGATAAATATTCTACAAGATTGATGTCAGACAATCTAAAGCATCGACGGTTATGGCATTATTATGCTATAGTTGCAAACTTTTACGAGTTTTGGCTATCGGAAAATTTTAGTAGAAAATTTTTATGTATTTTTGTAATATTTTTTACTGATTAAATAAAATTAAAAATTCTATTGAATTTTTCCGGTAACCTGAAAGCGTGAAAGTTGGCAACTAAGTGATAAGAAAACTGCCATCCATGCCTAATTTTGGATACCGGTTAGTGTTTCCAGATTTCAGAACATATTTGTTTAATATTTAACACTAAAATTTAATTGTAACGGTTGTCCAATTACATCGAAGATTGATCGTCTGTTTTGCAAATTAAATATCACTCCTCAAAACTATTGGCGATACTTGAATAAAAATGTTTTAAAATTAGGAACACTGATGCTAGTAATTTTTTATTATAATCTTTCATTAAACATTTGTAGCAATTTTCTATAATTATATAAGGTTGACGTTTCTATAAAATATATCGGTATAAGGAAATCTGAACGGTTGGCAACAATGCTTTAAATCAGTTTGTGTATTTTATATTTATTTTCAAACTGCACTATAATCTTTTTGCAGAGCCACAGTATTAGAGGGAAAAGCAAAATTAACATTAAATAAATCAAGAAATGACCAGATCTGGAATCCATTGCACACAACGTATTAACCCTTTCAGGACAGTGGTATATATTTCATACCACCTAATTTCAGTTCCTAACTTCAAACGTTCATCCCAGAAATTTTTTATAAAATTTTACTTTTTACCTTATGCGAAAATATTAATTTATTACTTTTCTTCTAATCTTGTTTTCAAACTGTAGTGGCACTTGATTTTAAAAGATATGAAATTCGTTGCCCCTGAAAGGGTTAATGCTGCAATAACTGAGCTACAATGTCGACATTGCTCAGCAATATTTGCTCATTTGAAATTTGGAAATAATCCTATTCTTTTTAAATAATGATGCAATCCTACGGTTTATTTTGTTTTGTAATTTTCTTATTCTGTTTAAAGTCTAATATTTCTTGATGATGATAAATAAATTTATATAATAATAATTAAAAAAAAAAAAAAACTTAAATAATATTCTTAATTTCGAGAGACTGAATTAAATTTAAAAATAGCAGAATTACGTTGGCCTGGTGAAAACCGCGTAGGATCGCTTAATTTGCTCTGTTACGTCTGTGTTCGTCCTCTGAAATTTTTTAGTTTTTTCAAGCACCTTACATCCCACCCTTTTTTCAGGACACATGTTGGCATCAAAATTCGGAGTGTCCGCCCTTTTTCAGGATAATTTCGAGGATGATAATTTTCTGCTACATCTGTTTTCATGTAGAAGTCTTTATGGTACTTTTAGTGATTAAATGTGATAGAGATTAATTGTATCAAAAAAAAAAAAAAAAAAAAAAAAAAAAAAAAAACATTTAAGCGGGAATTTCTCATCCCTGAGTGCCTGAAAAAATAAATAATTAAATAAAGTAAATAAATAAAATAAACAATAATAGATTTACGTTGGCCAGATGATGAGTTTGCCAGATGATGAGGGTAGGTCAATTCGCTCTATTACATCTGTGTTCGTCCTCTCTAATTTTTCAGTTTTAAAGGATGACCACCCTTTGAATATCTCACCTTTTTTATAAAACACATGCTGGCAAAAGTTTATGCCCTTTTTTCAGGATATTTTCGAGGATGAGAAATGTCTACCTTTTTTGTTACAATTATTTATATACAGAAATTTTTATCATATATTCACCAGAGTTGCCAACATTTTATTTTACTTCAGAGCAACTTCAGGCCCGCCTCTATTTCATGCCACTTTTTTCTTTAAAGAGTAATATTTCCTTATCTTATCATAGTTAGAGAAAATTATTCGAAAAATAAAGCAGTGCGAAATAAAGTCAGGCCCAAACATACTCCAGAATAAATTAAAATGTTGAGAAATTTACTTTTAGGTAAATTTTCCTGATTAAATTTGATTGAGATTTGGTGTATCAAAAAGCGTTTGTAAAGATGAGGGAATTTCTCATTCTGGAACGTATTCTGAAAAGATAACGGAATTACGCTGGCCGGGTGATGACCATGTATGGTTGAACAATTTGCTATATTATATCTGTGTTCGTTATTTCTAATTTTTCGGTTTTCTAAGGTCTTATATCCCGCTCTGAGGATGCATGTTGGCAGCAAAGTTCAAAATGTTCATCCATTTTTCATACTGCATTCGTGGATGAAAAATGTCTGCGTTTTATGCTACAATAATTTTCATACAGAAATTTTTAGAGTATTTTTATGCGATCTTTCATGATTAAACAGGATTGTATATATGTAACGTTATTAAAACAGGCAGAAATTTTTCATACCTGAAAGGATCTGAAAAAGAAAATAAAAATAAATAAATGGAAAAAGCAGGTTGTATGCAGTGCTATAAGAAAAGATTGAAAGAATATTGAGAATACACCACAAAATTTTAATTGTTTATCTAGCACTGGTACTCCGTATTTATCTAGAGTAGTTTGAAAAAACTACTGTAAAAAGTAGGATTTGGCGGTAAGCATAATTCTAAAATCGCTGTTGTATGAGTTTTATTTTTATAGTGAATATAACAGGAAAACATATTGGGATAATTATTGTATATGATAATACAAATTGAATGTACAACATCCAAGAAAAAGAGTGCCAAGCTTGTACACTCTTGAAAGTTAAATGTGTCTTTTTTATAAAAGTATGTAAATAAAAATAAAAAAAAAGGAAAAGGTACGCTGCACTTATGTAATATATATATATTTTTTTTAATCAACTCCTCAAAAGGTTAAATTTTGTGTGGTTTGCAATTTTTCGAGGTAGCAGATTAATAAAGTTTGTGTCACTCAAGAGATGATATAAAAATTTACTGTCTAATTTTTAAATAATAAGTATAATATTAAACAAAAACTCTAAATATATTACTAAAAAACAGAAGTTTTGAACTTTTCACAGTTGCAATTTTGAAAATGTAATGTAAGAATGTGTTCATAGATTAGAATTATTTGTTTTAAATGCAGTCGCTAATACGTCTTGTAAATGATTCATTCCAATGATGATTCAAGTTCAGTAATTAACAGGGATTAACAGGGAGGAGGTGGTGCTCACCACTCCAGGAGTGGTGTCGAGTGCTTCTAGCCATGCTAAGCCCCTCCTCCGGTACGCTTATTAATTAATTAATTAATTAATTAATTAAAATATATAAATAAATAAATAATAATAATAATAACTAATAAAACATATATATATATATATATACATATATATATATATATATATATATATATATATATATATATATACATTTATATATAAATTACAAGGGCCGCTAGAGACAGGTCTCAGGTCTCAGTTCAGTAATGGACGACTAGAACAACGCGGAGTTTCCCTTTGTTTGTGAGGAAAAGCTGCGCTATGATTGATTATAGTCCTTTATTTGTGGTGTAAATTAAGACACCTACAGGTTAAATTTCATCATGACGTGGAATTACGACAGAAAGTCAAGTCGTCAATTAATGGTTTAATGACAGTTGGACTCAGTCTAATCCTGCACGCCAAAAACGAAACGTCAACAACTCAAATTAGTTGTTCTGTGTTTCCGCTTAAGAAATAAATGCCCCTCTCCCAGCAAAAATCTTCCCCTCAAATACAATGTAAGGCTAGCAATATTTTTGTAATGTTATCTAAATCTGTTTGAAATTCAGATAGGCTGAAGCTTACGTTAAAACATTATGAACAAAAAATTTTTGTTTCTATTTATAATTTCTATTTGTAACGTTCTATAATTCTAATCTTTAAGAAAACTTTCTTTTTGAAAATAGTAGTAACATTATAATAAAAAACAGTTGAAAATATAGGCAGGCTGCAATCCGCTCGATCGAATAATGCTTGTAAGGTTTCAAACGGGTATCTGTATTAATTTAGTACGATATCTAATCTGTATTAATCTGATACAAGATCTGTTCGTTTGTTATTTTTTCTTTTTCTCATTCTATCTTTCCCCTTTTTCTTTTGACAAAATATTTAATAAAATGTATGTATGTAAAATTGTTTTAATTTTACCTGAATATTTGTAATTTTTTTTATAAATTGTTTTCTCATTAAATTTTTTATCGAAAGTTCTCCAATTGTGGTAAGCAAGGTTTTAAAACAAAACATTTCGCCTTTTGTCAATAACTGTAAATCACTGTAATCAGAAACACAAATTTAAAACTATTTTTCGAAATACTTTTAAGTTCGGTACAATTAAAAAGCTTTTTATAGAGTTTTGAAAATTAAGTCTAATTTTGCATATTATTATTTTAGTTTTATTTCTAAGTGCTTTTATAAATGTGTTACACCAGTAATTTTAAGTGGAATTTGTGTTTTATAAATTTTAAAAGTATATAAATTACGAGATAAACAATTGTTTCTAAATCATTTTACAAATGTTGATCTATTAAGATCAACATATATAATGCAGCAGAATGGTTCGTCAGTGATCCGTTTCAAGCGCTGATTCCGTTACAATAAAAAATGCGTATTATTTAAGCAAAGAATTTTTTTTACAATAAGAAGGCCAGCTGCAGCTAAAACATAACTAATGCCCCCTAGCGAATTTTATAGTGTGCCTGTATAAGAAATTAATTTGTCGGCTGCAAAATTATTCGAGCACTAGCAATAATTCTTGCCAAAAAAAAGTACACTTAATACAGCTTTGTTAAATAAATCCTTGTCGAATCATGTTCTTAATCAGTCTAAGAACATGATTCGACAAGGATTTACTTAGCAAAACAGTCTTAACCCGTTAGTAGTCGCTAGTTGGTCTATTCGCCGTCCATCCCTTCGGTGTTGCCTGACTTTTTTATTCAATAGTCACCAAAAATTTTTAGAAGTGGCCTTTGATATACATAATCGACATTATTTGAGTCGATTCGCCTTTTATGTATATCAAATATAACTTCTAAAAATTTTTGGTGGCTATTGAATAAAAAAAATTTGGCAACGCTGAAGTGATGGCGATGAATCAACCAACTAGCGACTACTAACGGGTTAAGTGTACTTTTTAAATATAGGAATTATTGGCTAGTGCTCGAATAATTTTGCAGCCGACTGTACAGGTAGAGATGGAAATAATTGAATGATTTTGATAATCGAGTGATTTGCTTTCGAGTGATTTCAATAATCGAATGATTTTACAATCGATTATCGATGACGTAAGCGTAGAATAAGCGTTTTGTAATTAGTTTCGGTTTTTTCGTTGCTATCAGGTTACTCTCTGTTTATACTTTGTTTTTTCACTCATTGCTATGAAATTTTAAATCTAACCTTTAATAATTGAGATTTATTTATTTTTTTAAGTAGACTTTTTTCAAAAATCAAAGTAATTATTTGTAATAATGACTTTGTTTTCTCCGCCCTCTTTCTCTGTATGTATACATATAGTGTGTGCGTGTGTATGTAATATGTATGTATAACTGAATCAATTGAAACACAAATTCGACAATGCATTCACCATATTAATAGCTGAAGTTATTTTGTTGGTTACTTGATCTATAAAAAAGTTAAAAAATGGTGGCCATTTGAAAATTTCAAGTTCGGAAAAGAAAAGCATTTTTTAATAGTTTTGCTTAAAATTCGGTATGTACATAGTTCATATCAAGGTCTTAACCAACATTATTAATCAACTCGATAGGGTGTTCGTGTTTCAAAATAACGGCCCCTTAAAATTTTCAAACTCACATAAGAGACGTATTTATAAACAGATTTGTCTGAATCTTCATATGTATAACTCATATGAAGATCTCAACTCAACAAATTATTTTTTAAGCAACTCGATCCCTCAACTTGTTTCAAAATTGCAATTCCTTCAACATTTCAAACTCAAATAAAAAATTTATTCAGGAACTGATTTGTCTGAAAATCATTATGTACAGTCGGGGGAAAAAAAAACCAAGAACTTGCTGTACTTTCATCATTAATTGGCGCAGAAAAATTTAATAGACACCATTCAACAGGAAATTAAACGCACTTTCTGAAAATGTTTGAATTAGGGGGTCATCTACATATTGAAATGAGCACCAACTTTGATTTTTTCAATAGCAACACTCAATTTTGACTTCATATTCGAATTTCTGAGAGTCTGGCAATGGGGAAAAGTATACTGTTTGTACAATTCATCTTAAGTATTTATAGAGTTATAATAAAAAATGTGTTAGTGAGTTATCTCTAAATGTAGAAAAATAAAATTAAGATCCTATAAAAAAATAGATAAAATTTTAATATTTTACACCGGAAATATCTAAGGAAAAAAAGAATTATAAAAATTAGTAAAAAGATTTCTTGTTCCAGGTTTTTAATTATCCTGAATTGAGTTTCTTAGATTTCTATATACTTCTATCTTTTTTTAAATAATTTTAGGTCTATTTAAATACATTACACTTGCAATTTGTCCAGACGGTACTCTTTGAAAAAAGTGCAATATTTTTCAAGTAATAGTGTCTATTATGGCTGTAGTGATCACGAATAAAACTTAAATTTTCTTTCGTAGGTGTAACATAAAATACGAAATGAAATAATATAGATATATATATAACAACGCATAAATTAAACCTTTTAGGATAAATTAATGTAATGGTTCATGAAGTACATATTAAACAATTTTAATCGCAATTACCAGTTTTGGGTCAGTTGAACTCTTTGGAACTGTACGATTCGTTTTATAATTTCTATGAAAATATAATTTCCTACTTAACCCTTTCGCGACTTCTGACGTAGATTCACGTCATTTGAAAATCTGTAACTCTCTTAGTGGACGTTTCTTTTGTAATTTATGTTTTACTTATTTCTTAAGTGTGTACACAGTGTTCATATTTACTTTCTTCTATCTTCAATAGAAGAAAGTTTTGGATTCATAAAAATTTTCTATTTCGTGTTTTTGATGGATTTACACGTTTTGAGAGCTGTAGAACACGATTTCACCATTTTTAGAAAATGTCTGTGTGTCTGTCTGTCTGTCTCTGTGTGTGTGTGTGACAAAATTTTGTGGCAACTGTACCTCAGGAACTACTGGACAGAATTTCATACAAATTACTATGTAGTTGCACCTTGACATAAATTAGTGCCTATCAACTTTTGGTAAAAATCGTCTTACAGGTTGCGTTACCATCCCGCTTTTTCTAGATTTTTAACATGGTGATATAGAGCAAAAATTTTCAAGATGGGTATCTTTCGAAAGGTCTCGTCAGTACCTTTAAAACGAATGGTTGAACTATAAATCTGTGATAATTTAAAACAAAGTTATCGATTTTTTTTTTTACTTTTTACAAAAAAAAAACTTAGAAAAAAAATCTTAATTTTTTTTTTAACGAAATTATCAAAACTTGGTATTTAGTTGGCTCCTGACATAAACTGGTGCTGATTAGATTTGGGGATCAATCGCACAACAGGAGGCGCTGTGATCGTATTTCATCTAAATTTTTAACATGGTAGTATAGGACAAAATTTCGTATAAATGTACATAAGGATAGTTATTCTTAACCTGTGATTGTAAAATTAATATGAATTATTGCTAATAATAGTAGTTAATTAGGAAAAAAATTGTGCATGTGGGGGCATCGCTTCCCCCTCTGGGGTGGGGTAAATTTTCAAGATGGGTATCTTTCGAAAGGTCCCGTCCATACATTTAAAACGAATGGTTGAACTATAAATATGTGGTAATTTAAAACAAAGTTATCGATTTGTTTTTACTTTTAACGAAAAAAAAAAAATTGGATTTTTTTTTTCTTTAAATATTGTTACTGAGTGAATTTGTATAGGAAAATATAGAAGAAAGTCTCGTGGTGGCCACAACATAGTAGTATGTAACGTGTCTTATACATTCACCAATTAGATGATGAAGCGTAGTGTGTTGTGCGTGTAATCAAATATCGCATATTGCAAAAACGGAGCGTAAATTTTCAAAGTCCCTCTGTTTCCGTGTTTTTAGAATTATGCCGTCACGTGTACGGTAGGGGTGCGGCATTGAAGTTGGTCGGTGCGCGGCATTTACACCTTTCACTTCGAAGACCGGTTTCTACCCGTCGAAAATGTGCGGTTCTTCCGCGAGTCGAAAAATCTGGTATAAAGTGGGATCGTTAACTTTCACCTTATATTTGGGGCTGGTGGTATCTCTGAAGACTCGTGAAGAGTTGATTTGAAGTGTGCGTTCGAGTGTTCTGATTGGAATACTCTCCTCTGATCGAGTCCAGGGGGCGCTGCTGGTACCCGCGAGTATCCGAAGGAGGTGTCTGAATTAGACGGGGAAAAGTATGAGATTTCCCTCTCCTCTACCCACATGTCGATACCTTCGCTGTCTTAGGAAGAAAAAAAAATTTTTTTCCCAATATTTTGTGTTCCTGTGTTTTGATATATATATATATATATATATATATATATTTAATATTGTTACTCAGTGAATTTGTATAGGAAAATGTAGAAGAAAGTCTTGTGGAGGCCACAACATACTAGTTTTGTAATAAAATATACTATGGATAGAAATATATTGATTTGAATGTTCTGAAATACTTTATTTTGAGAGAAGAACTCCTCTAAGCGGATCTTACAGTCAAAATTACAAAAACCTGCGGTCTCAAAAAGTGTTAAAATATATTTATAAAAATAAAAATATATTTAAAAATATATATAAAGTTAAAATATATTATTAAAATTTTAAAGACTAAAGTATCTTAAAAATATAATCCTCCCCCCTACAAAATAAATACACTGCTCAAAACAATAAAAGGATATTGTGGTTATGGGTGGATCTGGCGGCTGCGCAATTGTTTAGATGATTGATATATAATGGACAGACGTTATAGTCTATATGAGATAAAATCTTTTTGTAAAAAAATAGAACCGACTCCAAAAAGGAACTACTATTCAAACAACTAAAAATGAAAGAAAGTTGGCAGAAAATGGAACTGTAAATTGCGCCTAAAAGTATAAAATAATTTCCTTCGCCAAACAACCTATAACACTACAATTAATCATAACTTTTGAAGTCGGCGCAAAATTAAATAAAATTTAATTAGTTTTTAAAGGTTTGTCTTTAGATCGGTAGCAACAAATGCTGTTGTTTCGAATGATCCATTTTCAAGTTTCCTTTAATTTTTGATCACTGTATACAATTGGTCCATTAGTAGCATCTACATAGAACAGTGAACATTCTTCACAATGCGGTATTTATGTTTCTACGAAGTTAGTGTTTCCGTTGCAAATTTGGTATAACTTTGATAACTATCATCCTTGATGGCTTTTAGATTTGGGGAACAAAACGTAAGGCAAAAATATACTCGCAAGATGTATATTTTCATAATATCTATTGTACGATGTGTTGTTTCATATTCTTGATTTATCTCTTGATATACCTTATGAAAATAATCATGATATCCCAAAGAAATTAAATATGTTTGCCAGATAATTTTGCGATTTTTCTTTTACCAAGGACGTCAGATACCAGCATCTTCGCCAACTTTTGCTGCTTACGAAATCTTATTTGTTTTCTTGAATCAAATTAGTTCTCGGTTGCGTTTTGCAAGTAACAATGTGAGATGTGTATTTTGAATAGGATTTGATTTTTGTATTGAACAAAGGTATCAAGTTTTATTTAATTTTGCGCCGACTTCAAAAGTTATGATTAATTGTAGTGTTATAGGTTGTTTGGCGAAGGAAATTATTTTATACTTTTAGGCGCAATTTACAGTTCCATTTTCTGCCAACTTTCTTTCATTTTTAGTTGTTTGAATAGTAGTTCCTTTTTGGAGTCGGTTCTATTTTTTTACAAAAAGATTTTATTTTTCTCTTTTCAGTGAAAACTTATTTATATAGCAGAGCATCAGAAGACGTTTGACGGCAGTTTCACAAATCACAACTTCCAAGAAAAGTGACATAACTCAAAAAATGGTTTATGTCACTGAAAAATACATGAAATGCACCCAATGTGAAAAAAAAAAAAAGTTACATCTCCATCTAGAAAGTTATCCACTCGAGAGACAGTTGTGCGAGTTTTATTATAGTCAAGTTATTTTTAAGTTGATTTTTCTCACATTTTTAAGTTGTGTTCCTTTTCTTGCCTTTATCGGATATGAGCAAAAAAACTATCAATTGAAAGAACATACGTTAAATTAAAAAGTCTTTAGAAATGTAAAGGACGGATACGCTGTATTCGCAACCGAAAATTCTGTTAGGCATATATATTGTACTTTACAGTGAATACGTGTCACCCGCTGCGCTGGAAATTGCGCAGCGTAAAGTTCAAATAAAGAGCAAAATATCCATTGCAGCTGACGGACAGAAGTTTCAACATCGATACTTACATACTGCTTTTACCATTGTAGCTGCATGCGTTCAGCAGTTAGAGTAAGAACAAATTTTTGTGAATATCCTGTAATTTGTTTATATCCTAATGAAATCATAATGAAACCTATTTCAGGCCAAGATCATTATGACAGCAAAAAAAATATTAAAATTGAATCATCTCTTACGAAGTTATAAGCTAACAAATTTCAACAACAACAACGAAAAACATGGTTTGCATTGAGAACCTCTTCCTTTATGAAGTCGGTTTAAAACGTCTATGCGTTAATCCATGTGACCGCTTACAATAACCATACTTTGAATTTTACATAGCATAAATGTCACCCGCTACTCTACAACATATGCAATATCGTTCAAGTGTGCACAAAATAGGAAATTGTGAACAAACAAATGTACGTTTTAAGCGTTCTGTTTTTAGCATTAATTTCTAAACTATCTTTGCGTACTACATCGGTGATGCTCTGCAATTTTATAATTCACTTTTTCCCCTGTCTTGTAACGTTTCCGAGATAGGATCGCTAACTCCACTCTTTTCCACTAGGTGGCGCTTTAGACGGTTGAATCGCGTAGCACATGTCCACTTTACAATACCTACATACCACTTTTATAACTATAGCTGCAGCTGTTCAGCAGTTAAAAGAGTCGGGACTGACATTTTTGGGCACCCTGTATTTTCTTTTGATCGTAAAGATCTTACAATGGGATTTATTTCAGACCAAGACACTAAAACAAAAAATATCAAAATCGGATCATCTGTTCAGAAGTTATCAGCTAAGAAACGAAAACAAAAAACATACGCTTTGAATTGAGAACCTTCTCCTTTTTGAAGTCGGTTAATTAGAGCATCTCTTACGAAATTATAAGCTTACAAACACCAACAACAACACATAGCTTGAATTAAGAACGCCCTCCTTTCTGAAGTTGGTTGAAAATGACTTTGCGCTAATCGATGTGACCGCTTACAGTAACAGTACTTTGAACCACAGAGTATACGTGTCATCCGCTACGCTGCAAAGTATGCAACGTAGTTCAAGTGTGCACAATGTAGGAAATTGCGAACAAACAACTGCACGTTTTAAGCGTTCTATTTTTAGCAATAATGTCTTAAAACTGTCTTTTCGTAGTAAATCGAAGATGCTCTACAACTTCGTAATTAACTTTTCTCCCATCTTGAACCGTTTTTGAGATAGGAGCTCTAATTCCGCTGTTTTTCACCAGATGGCGCTTTATTTTCTTTAGATTGTAAAGTAGTTATAATGGGACCTACTTCAGACCAAGATCTCTACAACAAAACAAAAAGTATCAAGTAACCGTATTTTGAACTATATAGCGTATGTCTCACCAGCTACGCTACAACGTGAGCAATGTAGCTCAAGTATGTATAGTGTAAGAAATTGTGAACAAAAAAATGCACGTTTTAGCCTGTATTTTTAGCATCAATAACAAAACTATATTTTCGTACTAAATCGATGATGCTCTGCAATTTTATAATTCACTTTGTCCCCCAGTCATGAACCGTTTCCAAGATATTAACGTTAGTATGAATGTCTAAACTACCTTTTTGTATTAAATCGGTGATACCCTTTAGCTTTGTAATTCACTTTTTCTGTAGAACCGTTTTCGAGATAGGAACACTAACTCCACTATTTTCCACCAGGTGGCGCTGCAGGCGGTTTAACCTTGTACAGCATGGCCACTTTGCTATACTTACATACCATTTTTATCATTATAGCTGCAGCCGTTTAGCAGTTAATAGAGTTGGGACTAATTTTTTTGGGTACCCTGTATTTTCTTTAGATCGTAAAGATATTACAATGGGACCTATTGTAGACCAAGACCTTTTCAACTAAACAAAAAGTATCAAAATCGGAGCATCCGTTCAGAAGTTATGAGCTAACAAACATAAAAAAAACATACGGTTTGAATTGAGAACCTTCCTTCTTTTTTTGAAGTCGGTTAAAAAAAAGATACACATGCTTAGCAGAAAATAATGCATTTTATTGAGCATTTGGGTACAAAAGGGAAAAAACACAATTTGTGCATGTGAGAAAAAACGAATAAAAAAAGGTTTTTCCTTGAATGGCAATGTTTTTAATAGTGGGTGTGACTTCTCCGGACTGCCAACAACGCTGAACACATTTGAGGCATAGAATCAATGAGGCTATTAATGAGGAGCTAGGGTATTCTGTCCCACTCCTCCAGAAGAGCTATTTCCAGTTCTCGGAGAGCATGTGGGGGTGGAAGGCGGCTAGCAACTCGTCTCCGTAGATTGTCCCAAACATGCTCTATTGGGTTCATGGTCGGAAAATACATTGACCATTTCATTCGTACGATTATTTTCTCGAAAAGCAAGTCCTCTACCAAGCGTACACGATGTGGCCTGCAGTTGTCGACCATTAGCATGGAATTATCTCCAATTGCTGCAGCGTAAGGGGCTACAAAATGTCTGAGAATCTCATCCCAATATCGACGACCGTTCAGAGCTCCATTCCGAATGCTGTGGAGATCGGTGTTACCATCAATGGAGATACCAACATAGACCATCACTACCCCCTCCCCTCCCCTCCCCCGCCAAATCTGATATTTTTCAGCACGAACACATGGGTTTTCTAGTGTCACGTACCTTCCAGATGAAAGTACACCTATTATCAGGATGAACAAAAAAGCGGGATTCGTCAGAGAAAAGAATATTCCTCTATTCGTTTCTCGTCCAGTCGACATGCTCTGTTGCCCACTCCCTGCGGGCCCTACGATGCCTTGCTGTTAACCTAACACATACCATCGGTCGGCGAGAATACAGACCTGCAGCGTGGAGTCGGTTTCGGACAGTTTGAGTTGAAACTCTTCTGCCAGTAGCCGAATTAAATTATTGTTGAAGAAGAGGGGCATTCATATTTCGGTGTCTTCAAGCCGTCAGCGTTAAATATCGATCTTCAATGGGCGTTGTTGCAAATCTACGACCTTTCCCTGGTCTTTGTCTTTCATTTCCAGTCTCTATGAAACAGTTCCAGATCCTTGATATCACAATTTGTGCGACTCCAATTCTGCTACTTCGACTTGTGTTTGGCCCCTTTCTAACCGACCAACAACTCTCCAAGCTCCTGATTCAGTTAAAATCCTTCGTTGAGACATCACATTCATCAAAACAAAGAACTTACGGAATGTCGATCATTCTTTTCCGTTTTATCTTTTACTAAGTTGAAGGCCGAATTTCATTTGCTGCCACTAAAGCGTCTTTTTTGACGTCAATATGAAAATTTGCATACGCCAAAATTTGAAAATGTGAAAAATTTGCATTTTTGACTGTCTTCTTCCATTTTCTGCAAAAAAAATTTTTCTTATACCGTTGTTTACTATAAAACTTACAATATCCTTTAATTGTTTTGAGCAGTGTAAATAAAAATAAAACAATATATGAAGCAAATGATTAAGCCTTTTACTATAACGGTAGTTAAGAAACGATTCTACAAGTCTGCCTTACATTCCAATTCCATTCGTTTTTTTTTTTTTAATTGACAGTTTTTACATTTACCAATTTTTCTATTTAAAACAGTAAACCCCGCCTATTTAGCTATTTTTTTTTCTTTTAGTGCTCGTTTAAATGATTCAACATTTATCACCTGTAATCGATGAAGTAAATACCAGTTGTGCATATTTTTGTCAACATAAAATAAGGGGTTTAACACGAATACTCACTGTCACATTTACTTTTCTTTTCTGTATTGTTCTGTTTTGAAGAACGATGAAGGCGGGGCTTGTCTTATTTAGAAAACAGGAATTCTTGATGCTGACACTGTCTAAAAATCATCATTTTTGTTTCATTTCTTTGCGTTTGACGTTATTGATATATAATTTGACCCGTAAATAAAAAATAAAAATTTTTTGTTTAATTTTCTTTGTTATTTTTTAAGATTTGATTCGTTGTCTCATGAAAAACTTTATAAGAGACGGCCCCCTAAACAACTCCAAAAGAAAGATTTATTTATATCTCGAAAACTAATAACTGGAATGAGCTGCAAATTTGCACACCCATATTTTTCAGCATTAGGATTCATTTTATGTAAAAATTAATGTAGGTCATAACCCATAATTTTTATGAATATGAATTTATTAATATTTTTCAAAATTAAAACTATTTTTCAGAATCAGATGTAATGCTGGATTACGTTTGGGTTTCTTCACTGCATCTCGTAAAAAAAAAAAAAAAAAAAATTATATCGATTAAATTATTTTTGTGAGGATATTAATTGTGAGGATATTAATTTTGAGGATAGGAATTTAACATTAGCACCTTCAAACTTTGAACGCTTATAACTCTGAGAAAAAATAATTAAAATATTCAACTAATATACTTTTTCGCGTCGTCGCGATCCCAGGAATTCAAATATAAAATAAAAATGGGGCACAAACATTGAAAAATTCAAAGTTGGTGCGTGTTTTAATATATAGACGAAGCCCAATTCAAAATTTCCGTTCATTTTCTGAAATTACTCACAATTCCCCGTCGAACGATACCTATTATATTTTTCTACATCTATTATCAACAAAGTTACGCCGAGTGCTGCGTTTTTTTTTTCTTTTTTTCGGCCGACTGTACATAACCTAAGTTTATTGATAAGCTCTATGTACAGTCCCCCCCCCCACAAAAAAAAAACGCCACCCCACCTAATTTCAACGTAAATTATCGTAGAACCATGCGACTGGTACCGATCAGTTTGTAATAACGTCTAGTTTATAATGTTATAGTTAGATTTTACTTAGGGGGTCGTGTACATATTAAAACTGACATCAACTTCATTTTTTTCAATGGTAACCCCCCTTTTTTATAATTTATTTGAATTCGTTGGATAAAATCCTCACGGAAAATGGTATAGTTTATATATTTTGCTCAATTTTTCATTGAGTTATAAGCTGTCAAAGTTTGGGGATGCTAATGTTAAATGTATGTGACAACAAACATTAAATCATATCTTCCGAAATAATTATGATATTTAAATTCTGTTTTTTTTTTTTTTTATTAGTTAGAATGAAGTGACCCAAACATACTCCGTGCAAATATTTGGTAAAAAACTTTTTTGAATTATCAAAATTATTTATAAATTCATATTTGAAAAAATTATGAATTATGACCTATGTTAATTTTTGCACGAATAGAACGGGCATCATCAAAAACATGGGTTTCCAAATTTACAGCTAGTTCCTAACATTATGTTTTGAGTTACAGTGATATTTCATGTTTTACTGCTGTTAGGGGGGCGTCACTTGTTATAATTTGTATCCTCTGTGAGTCAATATTTCTATACATTTTGACGAAAAAATATTTTAATTTACTTTTATGTTATTATGATTGTTTTCTAAGGAACATTTCGATGTTTTTTTATACAAATTGGCTTATTTTTTATAAAATTATCGCAATGCATGCAAGAGATTGGGAAAGAATTCCAAAAGAAATGTAGCCCCGCCTCTATATTACAGAAACAGTATTAAAAAAACTAGTTTGCATACTCGTATATGACTCTGGTACGCATAAATGTCAATGGCATTTACTACATTGAATGCTGAAGTCAAAATTTAAATGATTTAATTGGAAGTATGTAAAATAATTTTGTTTTATAATGTAAAGTTTTAGAAAAATTCTGTAAAGGCGTGGCTTTCGTTGCAAAAAGGAGTTTACTCGATTCTGAAATGTTAAGTCTTTGTTCTTAAATATTACATAACTTTTTCTAGTTTCTCACTGCTAAAATTCTATTTTATACCTTTTTTCTTTCGTTTTTAACTTGAATATTCTAGGATTCGTGCTTCTCAAGTTGTATATCATGATTTAGGAAATGCGGTAGGAAAAGATTATTATTTGATAGAGCAATATGCAGTGAAAAATACTTTTGTTTTTGCTTTCTTTTAAATTAATATAATTAATTTTTATCAGATTTTTTAAAACATATTTTCTGTTTTAATCTTGTTGTGGCATTTTCGCATCCGCTTACTCTACCGTTTATGCTATTTAAATTTTATCGCATGACGTAACATAATAAAATATAAACTCTTTATTAAATGTTTTTTTTTAATACCGCAATATATAGTGGAATTTTTTTTTAAAGTTTTTAAAATCTGTTATAGAAACAAAGCACAATATTATTTATTTTCGATTATTCTAATCACGGCGTAAAACTGGCGACACATTTATCACGGAAAAAGAATTTAAAAGTAAATAATATGTCTTATATCTTTTAAAGATGTAGATTTTACGCATTTAGAATTAAGAATTCAAGTACAGTAGACGACTGCAGAACGGGGAATATTCGTTCTAGGCAATAGAAAACCGTTTTTTCTATATCCATATTTATTTTCATATGAATATACACAATAATTATACTCTTTTTAGTGAAAGTATTTGTTTCATACTATTTTGTGTATATTTATATGAATATAAGGAATATTCCTAAGAAATATCGTAAAACACAAATTGTGAAAGAAACGCCCACTGGAGGAGTTACAGATTTCCAAATGACGTGAAACTACATCAGCAGTCGCGAAAATATTAAATATCCTTTCTCAGATTTTACTTTAAATCTTGTTATCTATATTTTTGTATATTATCTATTGTTGGTTTGTGCGCCTAAAATTAAATGTAAAACTTTATACTAACACTTTCATGCGGGGCTTACTGTATAAAATAAAAATATACCCAACAAGAAGTAGATAATTCTTTTTCTTAAATATTAAACACTTTTTTTTTTCTTTTAACCGCTATTCATACTATTATCATTATTACTATTATACTTTTACCTTGGTACCTAGATTTTTGCAATTCAACATTGTATTGTAGGGTTCATATGATTCAAGCTATTTAATTTTCTTCGTATGAAGTGATGTATTTTACTATTCACTGCGAATTAGAATTGTTTTTTATTTTATGATAAACATTTCCGAACTTTGTTTCCGGTGTGAAATTTAATAAATATTGTATAGTGCGTGGTAGAAAAAAATTTATTTTTTCTAAACGTATAGACGGTCCCCTAACACATTTTCACGTGAAACTATGTTTAGAATTGATTTAAAGTATATAAATGGGTTGGTTTTCCGAACTGCCTTGATCTCAAAAATCGGAATATGAGGTGAAAAATAGGGGTCGTCATTGAAAAAAATGAAGTTTATACCTGTTTTAATATGTAGATGACCTCTTAAATAAAATCGAACTACACCATTAAAAACTAGACGTTGATGCAGATCGACAGCTACCAGCCGCATGCTTCAACGAAAATTTACGGCGAAATTAGGTGTGGGGGGGGGGGTTATTTATTTATTTATTTTTTTGGCTGACTGTACAGTCACCAAAAAAAAAAAAAAAAATCGCCACCCCCTAA
>CAWVNO010000837.1:0-76000 GCA_963930645.1 Salticus scenicus
ATGCTAAGCATCAGCGAGATCATAAGTTTTTTATTTCTACGTGGGGGGGGGGCAAAGAGACAGATTAAAAGAAGAAATTTCATTTTTTAGCTACTTTTTTACAGATTTAAATCATACATTGAATTTTCGAGTACCTCCCTGTAATTTTTCATTAATTCTAACTGATATTTACACAAAATGTAAATAAAACAAACGGTAAAAAGTGTTTTTTTTTTTTATATTATTTTATTTTTCATTTGCCCCCCCCCCCCCTATCAACTATGGCTAACTTTCACTATAATTTTAATAAAATGAAAGTGATAGTCGTACAAAGCTTAATATAAATAAGTAGCATGGTGATATAAAAACAAACATTTTTTTCACTCTGCCCCCACCGTAGCAATTCGTCCAGATAGGTGTAAACTCACTGTAATTTTTCATAAGCAGAAAGTTGTATTTATACAAAGTTTTTATTTTTAATCGATGATACGATAGTTTAATAAATAATATATTTACTTTTATCTGCCCCCCCCCCTCAGATGTGTAATACACTCATTGTGATCTTCATAAAAAGTAAGTGATAGTTATAGAGTATATCATTAAATCGATAAAATGGTGATATAAAAAATCATTTTATTTTCCTCTGCCCCCGCTTAACCTTCCCTCCAAGTATGTTGACACATTGTAATTTTTTCATAAATTTTACGTGATTATAGAACTCCGCCCCCCGCCCCCCAGGTTTATAATACACTCATTGTAATCTTCATAAAAATCAAGTGATAGTTATAAAATGTATCATTAAATCGATGAAATGGATGTATAAAAATCATTTTATTTTCCTCTGCCCCCCCCCTTCTTAATCTTCCCTCCAAGTATGTTTGACACATTGTAATTCTTTTATAAATTATGCGTGATTATACAAATTTTTTTTAATCGATAATAGGGTAGTTTAAAGAAGAATATATTTTATTTTCATCTGCTCCCCCTCCTTAGGTTTATAATACACTCATTGTAATCTTCATAAAAATCAAGTGATAGTTATAAAATATATCATTAAATCGATAAAATGGTGATATAAAAAAATCATTTTATTTTCCCCTGCCCCCCCCCCTCTTAACCTTCCCCTACAAGTATATCTGATCTTACTGTGATTTTTTTCACAAATTGTCTATTATACAAAGTTTTTGTTTAACTCGATAATAGTGTAGTTTAAAGAAGAATTCCATCGGTCCCCCTTCCCCCCCCCCACGTATATAATACACTCATTGTAATCTTCCTGAAAATAAAGTGGTAGTTATAGAATATATCATTAAAATCGCTAAAATGGAGATATAAAGAATCACTTTATTTTCCTCCCCCCCACCACACACACACACACACACTAAGTATGTCTGACACTTACTGTAAATTTTAATAAATTATACGTGATTGTACAAAATTTTATTTTAATCAATAATAGAGTAATTTAAAGAAGAATATATTTTATTTCTATCTGCCCCCTCCCCCCCCCCCCCAGGTATATAATACACTCACTGTGATCTTCATAAAAAGTAAATAATATATCATTAAAGTCGGTAAAACGGTGATATAAAAAATAATTTTATTTTTCCTCTGCACCCCCCTCTTTAACCACCCCATCAAGTTTGCCTGACACTTACAGTCATTTTTCACAAATTGTACGTGATTATACAAAGTTTCATTAAAATCGGTAAGAGTTTATGTAAAAACAATTATTTTCTTTCGATCTGCTTCTGCCCCCTCCCCCCTCTTCCCCGAGATATATACTAAATGAATGTTGTACCAAACCAATTGAAATTTCTAAAAATGTAGTTTGAAAGCCCCCCTTGCCCCCCCCCCCTTCCCCCAGGTATATAATACATTCACTGTGATCTTCATAAAAAGTAAGTGATTGTTATAGAATATATCAAAGTCGGTAAAACGGTGATATAAAGATAATTTTATTTTCCTCTGCACCCTCCCCCCCTCTTTTACCACCCCATGAAGTTTGCCTGACACTTACTGTCATTTTTTTCACAAATTGTACGTAATTATACAAAGTTTCATTAAAATCGGTAAGAGTTTATGTAAAAACAATTATTTTTCTTTCGATCTGCTCCTGCCCCCTCCCTCCTCTTCCCCGAGATATATACTAAATGAATGTTGTACCAAACCAATTGAAATTTCTAAAAATGTAGTTTGAAAGTCATTTTTTAAAGTCATTATTTGATATTTGTTATTTTGCGATTTGCGAATTGGAAAAGTGCCCTTTTTTCCGGGTGCCCTTATTTCCGGTGCCCTATTTTCCGGGATCCAATCAGTAGCGGTTTTAAATAGAAGTCCATTTAAATACGAAGTTCAGTTGGATTTCGTTCATTGCTTCGTGTTGCTGTTGTTGTTGTTGTTGTACGGTTTAAGGACAATTAACTGTGCTTGGGTCCTAGGCCTGTAGGTGGAATGCCTTCCGTGGGGGTCATTCTAAGGGATCCTAGCCCGTAATAACATGAGTTTCGGAGAAAACCACTGAAAACTCCGAATGGCTAGGTCGATGGGCGTAACCTGGGTTCGAACCCGGCACTTCCCATCCATCAACTTTGAACGCAGAATCGCTCGGCCGCTGGTGGGCTCACAGGATCGCAAGATGCAGTGTAACATAATTTTTGAGATGCAGACTGAGGCGTAGGCGTGACACACTGACAGTGTCTCAGGAAAAATCGTGTCAATCATTTTCAGTTCATCTTGAAAAGGTACATTGATAAAAATATTTCCACAAAACTCATACTTTCTTCTTATGTTTATAAGAAAAAAAAAAAAAAGAGGGGAAAGATACCTTACAATATTACTTTTATTTTTAAGAAGTAAAATGGATTTACTCAAATCGATATGCAAGTGTTGAATTAATGCGCATTAATTATAGAAATTAAATTTCATTTCTTTATTAATTTGTCGCGTTATATCTCATTTTTACACAGAATATGCGTCTTTTTCCTTTATTTTATAAAAATTTTCTTTATCCAACAATTCTATTTCAGGATAGTTTTACGTTAAATGTCGATTTAACCGAAGTTTCGGATTTCCAAGGTTTCACTATAATTTTACAATCTTACAGCAATTTTCAGTTACATTTATATACTAATCTGAACATTTTAATACATTAATTTTGCGCAGTACCGCTTTCACGAATGCCAACACCATTGCTAGCCTTAAAATCATTGAGTGTCTCATGTTTGAGGATTAAGGGCGATTGACTACATGTGGGTTCTAGATCTCGAAGCAATATTCGCCATAAGGGGAGAGGATCTTTTTAAGGAACCCTACCCTGTATTTATGTCAGTTTTGGAGAAAACTGATAAATATTACGGACGGCTTCGCCGACGAGTGCGATTTGGGTTTGAATCTGATACATTCCTTCTATTAGCTTCCAGATTACAAACCTGGAGTCGCTAGATGTATTAAAAATTTTCCAACATTAAATGTACAAAAGCATACTATTTCAATCATAGCATTCAAATTTAATGATCGAGTACTCATTATGCAAAACTTATGCTTTAATAAAACAGTTTCCCAGAATGCTTTCTTACAATTACGTTAAAGCTATTTTGTATGTTGAAATGTGATTTGAATTATGTGAAAAAAAAAAAAAAATGTTTCTCGAAAGGGAAATACATTAATTAAAATTTCTATGTCTTGGTTTTCCGAGATAACGTCGTAATTTTATAATTCAGATAAAATTTAATTTTAAAAAAAGATTAATCTTTCGCTTATAGAAAATGTAATCCAGGAATTCCAATTTTTATAAAATATATATTAGCTTTATTTCGATCTCTGTATCGAAAATAACCTTTCCATAAATGACCGACCGAACACATTCGATTACAGAAGTTATGACAAACTAGGAAATCCCGATTCGGGAACGAACCGAATTCCGAATGCGGGAAAAATTTCAAAATCAAACTCGAACCATACAAAACTCGGCTGATGCTGTGTGCGTGCCAATAGATAAAAGTTTGTTAACGAAACCATTTCTAAATTTATGAAATCAATGAAGGTAGTAAATCAACGAAGGTTTTTTCGCTTCGCTGGTCAAGGTCACTATATTTAATGAAAACTCTTTTCTATATCGCTTTACAAACAAAAAATAAAATTTTTAAAAATCATGAAATTGCTTTAAAGGCAGCTTTGGTTTCCTGCTGCCTTCGGCAGCGTACCATTCATTCGCAGACTCTCGGTTTTTGTCCCTATTGCCTGTGACAATAGCTTACCAGTGGGCTTCCATTTGGGTGCTTATCAGATGACAGTTTCGAAACGAACAATACCGAAAAAATTGAAGTAGCCATTTTATATTTGAATCCCAGTTACATATGAACATGGTATACATATATTTTCTTTCGTGTTATTTTCTGTAATTATTTGATTTATTCGATCAACCATAAAATGACAACAATTTCACACCAAATATTATATTACAATGTGCTATGATCATGATCGGCTACGTCTATCGCATGAGAACAATTAATTTTTGTGGTTATAATAGTAGTTGAGTTAGTTAATAGTAGTTTTTATATAGAAAAATAAACAATGAATATTTAAACCTGATCATGGTACAACCTTAATGTAGCTCCCCTTGGCGACTTTTGAATTTTTATCGTCACATTAGACAAAATACATAATTTATGCTATTATTATTATTATTTTGTTTCTTTCTTTTCTTTTCGTTTTCTTTCCATTTCATATTTACTGAATTCGATTCATTGTTTTTCAATATCACGTGATTGAGCAGACGACTATTTTATTTATTTAACATTCATTTATATTTCCATTAATTTTTGGAACTCTTGTGCAACTTTATCTAAATTTGTTTTCTTACTCCATTTTCAATTTTCATTTTTTCATGTGTCTGAATAAAATATTTTTTATTTTTTTATTTTTCGCGTGAAAGCATATTTCATTTTATGTTTGAAAAAAAAAAATTTTTTTTTTTTTTTTTTTTTTCTTTTTCAGCAACAATTAAAATTTTAAATGTCTACATTTAAAGCTTTAACCAGGTTATTATTTTCACACTTTAATTAATTTAAAAAAAATCTTTTCAAAATTTCGTTACAAATAAGGTACTAAATGAAAGGGTCATTTTTCCTGAATCCGTCGGTTTCATTAACTTTATCGATCGGAAAATTAGATTTTTTTAAATTAACTAAAGTATGAAAAGCTGGTGACAATTTTTTAATTTAACTAAAGTATGAAAAGCTGGTGACAATTTTTTAATTTAACTAAAGTATGAAAAGCTGGTGACAATTTGTTAAATTAATTAAAGTATGAAAAGCTGGTGACAATTTTTTAAATTAACTAATGTATGAAAAGCTGGTGGCAACAACACACAAACAGAAGAAAATCTCTCTTAGCCCATCAACTCTCGTCGAGCCTCGGACTTACAGGAAAAAACCTTCTTAGCCATTTATATATAGAGAGATTTTTAAATTAACTAAAGTATGAAAAGCTGGTGGCAACAACACACAGACAAACAGAAGAAAATCTCTCTTAGCCAATCAACTTGTGTCCAGCCACGGACTTACAGGAAAAAAACTCTCTTAGCCATTTATATACAGAGAGATATCTCAAAGAGTTCTTGAAAAATTATTTTGAAACTTCAGTAGTATTCAATAACGGGTCTCAGAAAAAAGGGCACCAGTGAAAAGGGCACGGAAAAAAAGGGCGCACCGGAATAAAGGGCACTGGAAAAAAGGGCACATTTCCAATTCGCAAATCGCAAAATAAAAAAATATCAAATAATGAATTTGAAGAATGACTTTCAAATTACATTTTTAACACTGCCCAACAAGGTTGAAAAGTGTTTATAACTTCGGTTTGTCTGTCTGTCTGCCCGCGCTCCCGTAGATATTTATGGAATTTCTTGAAACTGATATATGTTATTCAAGTTCACACTATCGGATGTTCCCTATTGAAAATGGTATGAACACCTTTACTCCTTTGTACATAGGGACACCTGGAAATTTTCCAAAGCATTGTGTCCTATGAGAGGTATTTCTATAAACGCTATTTTAATACCTTTACTTTACACCAATCTTAATGAAATTGAAAATATGCGATTCACGTCTACTATCGTATGTTCCTCATTGAAAATGGAGTAAATACCATCACTGGTATATATATATGTATACAGGGACACCCGAATATATTCCCAAGCATTGCGTTCTATGTGAAGTATTTCTATAAATCAAATTAAAATAACTTTATTCTGAACATTGGCGACGGTCTGGGACGTACCCCTACGGATGTTACGGAGACATGCCAACAGTTTTGGTCCTACACGAAGGGGATGGCTCCCCGCTTCGGTGGCCTCCAGAGGTATAATTTTGATGGGAACATGGAGGATATTGCGGCCGCGGCCACAACATATTTTACGTGCACCAGCTACCATTAGTGTACACGATAGTCTTTGGCCGACTCGAGAACCGAACCCGCAATCTTCCAATTACGAGCTCGGCGCTCTACCAACTGGGGTACCGTGGTCCGGATCTAAAGTTGTAAAAAGAAATAAAAAGGCTCATATACTAAAGCTGTAATTCAAAATGGTCCAGATATTGTGAATTTCTTTCTATTAATATATATATATATATATATATATATATATATATATATAATATATATATATATGGCATTGAATATGAGGACTTCCATATTAATTTTCTGCTTTTGTCTTGTTATATGCACGATTAATATGCCTTTTCAGGGAAAGAAAGCAGCGAATAGATGGGCAGAGCTCTGCATGTGTTAATAAGTAAAGTGTGTCTGGGGGAAGCGAAGCCTCCCTCGGGGGTTGGTGAGCGGAGCGAGCAGGGGAACAGCCCCTAGTGTATAAAATAAAACTTGTAAGTTCCTAAATTGTTTACTAAAATTCCGATTATACGTCGGCTCATCAAAATATTCTTTTATGGCAGTCCAATGGAAGAGGTATATCTTACATTAGTAAACAAATATTTCATGTTATTCTAATTTGTCTTAATCTTTTAAATATTACCTTTTTATATGCATTTAAACATCTTTGGGCCGAGTTTTCATAGAATAAAAAAGACACAAGATCTTTTTTACCACCTGCAAAAAACGCAAAGGTGTTTCCTATGTTATGTTCAGTGTAAAATGAAGATTCTTTTTAAAATACCGATCATGGACTTTAATGCATCAGAAATATTTTTGCGAGTTCCTCTACACGCATTAGTTGCTATAATTGTATCATTTTCAATACAGAATATCGATATGTCATAGAAAACTTGAATTAGGTGTATCAGCTCCAAGTCCTTTAATAAGTTTTTCGGGTGACTTTCTTCGGGTGACTTTTTTTCCGACGTACGAAAATTTAGATAAACGTTATAAATCACCATTGCACCAACTGTATAGATTGTGGTGACTATAGTACTTATAACATCTTACTGGGACACAAAGGAAAATTCTTTATCGTTATGGCCTATATGCTCAAATTATTTAAAGCACATAGCGTCTAAACGCCTTATTCAAATGAACTAAAAATTTATATACATATTATAAGTTACTGTCACACGAACTGTATTAATTATAGAGAATCTTGCACTGATAGTTCTTTTTACAAGGACATAACGATTTTTTTAGTGCTAGAGGCCTATTTCAGTCGGTACAGTTGTCGAATTTTTATAATACACTCTTAATAGTGCTAAGGGCCTATTTCAGTCGGTTTATTGAATGGGGATTTATTGAATGAAGTCCCCCCAAGGCACAACTTTGACATGAGTCCCCCCCAAGGTACCCCTATTTCAGTCGGTACAGCGTTGTCGAATTTTTATAATGCACTCTTAATAGTGCTAAGGACCTATTTCAGTCGGTTTATTGAATGAAGTCCCCCCAAGGCACAACTTTGACATGAGTCCCCCCCCCCAGGCCCAACTTTGACATGAGTCCCCCCAAGGCCCAACTTTGACATGAGTCCCCCCCCCCCCCCAAGGTACAACTTTGACATGAGTCCCCCCCCCAAGGCACACCTCCCCCTCATTGGGAAAAAGAGAAAAAACGTTGTTTTGCGGCTATAAGACAGTTTGGACTTCCAACGTTATTTTTTACAATATCTGCAGCTGAAACACATAGGTTTGATTTAATGAAAACTTTATCATGAAATTTAGATCGTCACGAATTAACTAAAGAAGAATTTGTCGATATTAACAAGTTTAGCAGTAGGCCTCTGGCACTAAATTAAAATCTGTCAATGTAAGATTTTTTTTTTTTTTTTTTTTTTTTTTTTAAGCGTTCTACAAAAAATAAGTCATTAAATTGACTACTATTTAGGTTTAATTTTTATTTAATTTTATTTATTATTATTATTATTATTATTATTATTTAATCATTATGGCTTATGACGTCAAACTTTAAAGTGTGATAGCATATAAATGTCTTATATGATGGAGCTAAAAATTAAAAAAATAGTGGGGGTATTGCTTTACAACGTTTCTTGATAATACGTATTAAATTTCGAAAATACTATAATAGCACCATTTTTTGCTACATCTTATAAAGATTTTTTTATTCATCAGGGCAACCGAACTATTTTTCTGTGACTTTTTTATAGTGAAAAATACTGTAAATACTGTAAAAAACACCCTGTTATATTTTTCTCTTTTGTCTATTTAACGACATCTCTTATTTTACTTTACTTATACAACAGTTAACCGTCGGAAAGTCGTATGAAGTCACTCAAGATTTTTACTATTTTTGCGATGATATGTGTGTGTGATCACGATAGCGCCTAAATGCTTTGTTCGAATTTGTTTGCTGAAAGTTGGTACGAATGCAACATAGCATGAACCCTATTGATTTTGGTGAATCTAGAACTTACAGTTTTTTTTACAAGTACGCAAAGAAAAATTCTTTATCATTTTGTCCTATGGCCTAAGTGTTTTAAAGTGCGATAGCGTCTAAACGCCTTATTTAATTGAGCTGAAACTTTATACACATACTATAGATCAGGAGTGTTCAACCCACGGCCCGCCGTATAGTTTTCTGCAGCCCGCGAGGAGACTAGAGAAATGTAAAGTTTGACAACTTTGGTTAACAGATTAAAAATAAATAAATCCGTTCTGACTTTAAAAAAAAAAAAAAAAAAAAAAAAAAACTTTTAACGGTTATGTTAGCAAAAGAATCACACTGTTATAATGAAACCTTATTAGATACATTATTCATTCTTTTTATTATAGTTATTAAGGTATAGTCTTTTTTTTTTTTTTTTTTTTTCTTTTCGCGTTATTGCTAATTTATGAAGGAAAATAATTTAAATTAATATATTCAGCTCTGAATCTTCACCCTGCTCTCCCTCGAAAAAAGGCATTTCATTATAATTCATGCACTCACAAAAATACACATATGTGTGCATATACGATGCGGCGGCCCGCCTAAATAAAACAGATTTTCAGTACGGCCGACAAGTGTTTTGGGTTGGACAGGCCTCTTATTAGATCACCGTCACACGAATTGTATATATTTTGGTGAATTTATCATTCATAATTTTTTTACAGGGACACAACGAAACATTCTTTTTCATTATTATCTACGGGATCAAATTATTTGAAATGCAATAGCGTAAAATTAAACAATGCAGAAAAATATTGAAACGGCCTACTATAATTTTCATTTTTGTTTATTTAATGATTGGTCTTGCTTTAATATATACTCTTTAACAAAAAAAGTGACGCACCAAGAAGGAGTAATGCAAACTGGACACAAATTGACATACATACAGGTTTTGATGGAATCAAGCACCAATTCATCATTATCGTCGATCCTACGTGCAACTGGTACTTCAGTCTTCAGTGACTTCAAATACCCTTAATAGGGGGGTATTTGAAGGGAGCTCAACTCCAGTTGAGCTCAGTCCCCGGATCTCTCTTCGACTGAGGACGTTTGGAGCATCATAAAAAGGGTCCTACAACCAGCTCGGGATTTTACCAATCTAACGCAACAATTGGACAGAATTTGGCACGGTACTTCAAAGGAGCACATCTGCCAACTCTATAAATTAATACCAAGCGGAATAACTGTGTACATAAGGGCCAGAAGTGGACCAACGCGTTATTGACTTGTTTACTTTGTGAAGCCCTTTCTCTTGATTAAATCATTCAAATTTTCTGAAGCTGTAATCAATTGTTGTTCTCCACATGTGCATCACATCTACCATTTTTTTCCCATTCGGACCCCCCCCCCCCCCTTCCACCTCATCTACCAATTTTTGTCCCCACTTCATCTTGGTGTATCTTTTTTTTTTTCTTTGGGGTAACATGAAATTTAAAAATTCTTTATTAATTTTATTAACCTTTTTGAAATTGATGCTATTATTTTAATTTAGTCAAAATACGATTCAAAATAGAACACATGATAAATCAGTTTGTTAAAATATATTATAATCATTTTGAAGGTAAATTTAGCTCTTTGTGTATATAAATAGGAAATAAAGTGCATATAATTTGTAATTAAGCGTATTGTAGTGAATCTCAGTAATATCTGTATAGTAAACTTAATTTAGTTTTTTTTTTTTTTTTTTTTTTTTGTGTGTGTGTGCGTTCGTTTACCCTACCATGCGAGGACCACTGTCCGTTTACACACCAACACTGCGAGGACCAATTTCGTTGCGAGGACCGTTTTGCCGGACCTCGGAACGAAATCGACCCATATTCGTAATCTACTATGCCATACAAAGATCCTCATATATTTATTTGGTGGTCCTCGGTTTGTTTATGATGTACGGATGTGTGTGTGAAGTGTGTGACATAGATGGCGCTGCTGTTTCTAAAACGCAATTATCTATTATCCTCTTTTCTTCACACGGATTTATGGTATGTAGGGATATAGATGTAGGGATTTCGTTTGGTAAGAAAGCTTCAGGCGCTAATAAGAGTCTATAGAGAAGTGAGAAATTCCCCTGTGTATTCGTATTGTAGAAGCTGAAAACATGTGTCGTATGTAATTTGTAAACTGTCAAATGACACACCCCTTTGTATGTAGAAGAGGGTTAGGAATTTTTGTGGATATCTTCAAAGCTGCTAAGTCTCTTGCTGTGATTTTTTTTGAAAATGTGTGTCTTTCATAAACTTGCTATAGATTATGTTTCCGATTTGAGTAATTCTTGTAATTCTTACAAATTACTTCTAATATTACAAATATTTTTGTAAATCACTAACTTCATAAATTATCGTTATATTTTTTTCAACAGAGAAACTTATTTAATAAACAGAATATATCTTAATTGAAGAGTTCCTCTCTCTCTCTTTTAAAAATATTCCAGAATTTAAATTAAAACTTTTATTCAAATCGAAAGAATTATTTCTGCTGGATAAAAGTGCAGTGAAAAATGTTTTAAATTGAAATAATAACAATAATAATTTTTTAATCCAACAAATCCTATTCGTTTTTTTTTTTTTTTTTTTTGTTTTTTTTTTGTATGTATATATATATATATATATATATATATATATATATATATATATATATATATATATTGTTATATTTTTAAGTAAGACCTTTTGTTGGTTATAGTATAATGCGTAAACACACTGAAATCATTGCATGGCAAAATTTTCATTTGATTAATGGATTGGAGTTTAAAACATCGAGTTAAACTAAACATAACTGTTTTATCTTTTATGTAAATTGTAATTTTTAATGCAGGTACACTGGACTGAAATATAATATTTTCTATTAAATGATACGAACTTTATACAACAACAATATAAATTAGAAACCTACTCTTATTAATAATAAAAATACTTTTCAGTCAAAATAATTAGGCGCCGTTTTTCACCCAATAATAATAATAATAAAAAAAATAAAAATAAAAAAATAAAGCATAATTACAGTGTGATAGCAGACCTTCTTTTTTATCACTTGTTGAAGAATCATATGGTCTTTCAAAGCAAAATATTTGTTACAATTTAAAATTATTATTATTATTCGTGACATTTGCTTTTGATTTTATTCTTCGTTATACAATTACTATTTGATAAATATACAATTATTACGTTTTTATTAACATCGATTCTTATTTGTTAGTCCAGTACAAATCTTGCAATCGAGTTTTAATTAACTTCCCGATTAGCTAGACATTTGAAACTTTCAGAATAGCTGAGAACATCGTGGCAATGCATTTTTTTTTTCTTTTTTAAATAGTTTTAGACAATTGTTTTGGGTCCCCGCTACCTTCAGTAGCGTTTATATGATTCAACAATCACATAACTTCCCGACTAGCTAGAAATTTGAAACTTTTAAAAAAGCTCAGTAAAAGAAGACAATGCATATTTTTAAATACTTTTAGCCAATTTTTTTGGGTCCCCGTTGCCTTCCACCGTGGGGATCTTTCTTAGGGGTCCTAGCCCGTAGGATCTAAGGGGTGCTTTGGGCTAGGACCTCTTAGAAAGACCTTCCACGGAAGGCATTCCCCCCCCCCCATAGGCCTAGACCACATAAGGAGTCAATCGGCCTTAAAGAATCCTACAACGACAACAACAACAACCCCGCTGCTTTCGGTAGCGTTTATATGATTCAACAATCATATAACTTCACGACTAGCTAGACATTTGAAACTTTTAGAATAAATTAGAACACGATGACAATGCACGTTTTAAATATTTTTAGCCAGTTGTTTCGGGTCCCTGTTGCCTTCGGTAGCGTTTATATGATTAAACAATCATATAACTTTAAGACTAACTAGACATTTGGAACCTTCAGAATAGCTCAGGACACGGTGACAAGGCATATTTCATAATACTTTTAGTCAATTGTTTCGGGTCCGCACTGCCTTCGGTAGAGTTTTTATGATTCAACAATCATATAACTTCCCGATTAGCACGACATTTGAAATTTTCAGAATAGCTCAGAACACGGTGACAATGCATTTTTTTAATACTTTTAGTCAATTATTTCGGATCCTCGCTGACTTCGTTAACGTTTATATGATTCAACAGAAAATTTAAAAACATGGTATATAAAAAGTTCTTTTTATCTTGTAATTATTTTTTTTTTATTTTAGTTCAATATTTACGCCTGCTGATTATTATATTTCAAAATATTTTCACCGTGAAAGAAATCATATTAATATAGTATATATAGGTGAGATTTCCTACGGAATTAATATTAGATTTAATAAACTAAATAAGGAAGACCAACATGTGGAAATTGGACATTTTGCAAAACAGGAGGGGGGGGATGATTTAAATGAATCTAGAAGGATGGACATCTGCGATTCAATTTATGATAAGTTAAACCACTGGAAGAACTGTGAATCTATATCTAACGTTCAACATTTTAAAGTTAGAAATAAGTAAAGAATTTCTAAAAGATCATGAATTTAATCGATAAAGATAAATATAGCGATAAAATTTTAATTAAGAACATAATTTTCTATGTAAGAAAAACACAATTGATAGATTTATATCATGGGTTGAATTCTAGTGAAAATATCGGAACTATAGCAGTTGACATGAGTTTAAATTTATTAAAATATAGAATGAGAAAACAATTTTTAATGAACTATTAAAAAAAAAAGAGAGAAATAAAATCAAACAATATAATTTACTTAGTGTTGGATTATGTTGGTCAACATTATGAAAAAGTTAACTTTAACACTATAATAAATAAATACAACAATATTTTGCCTCTTTTAAAAAAAAAAAATATATATATATATATATATATATATAATTAAGGCTTTTAAATATGATAAATACATAAGTAAAACGACATATAATTACAATAATTTCGCAAAGAATTTCAGAGGGGGCACAGAAAAAAGCGTATGCTATTGTCAAGAAACTAAATATCTCAGATACGTTTATGAAGATTATGGATATCTTCTTAATAGAGATTTGGATATAGTTCCGAATACTTTTCTGCAGAAATAAATGAAATACGGTACAAAGTACAGATTAAAAGGAATCTTGTCTAGAAAGATAGTTCATGAAAGAATTTACAAAAAATATCGATTTTTTCATATCGAAAATGGCTTTTAGATACAGATTACCTATTGAGTATTCAACTAGTGGAGGTATCATATACAGAGAGATTTGAAAGATATTTATATAAAAAATTATGATGGGATTTCAAAAATAATATTTATGCAGATTTAAAAACTTCAATTAAAAAATGACAAGCTAAATTTATAATTTTATATATCGACAAATCTAACAGAAATTTTGCAATCATATGTAAAAAACATTATGCTCAAAGACTTTATGATAGCTATGTTAAGGAGAATTTTATTCTCCTTAAACAAAAAAAAAAAACAACAACAA
This sequence comes from Salticus scenicus, assembly GCA_963930645.1. Taxonomy (NCBI): domain Eukaryota; kingdom Metazoa; phylum Arthropoda; class Arachnida; order Araneae; family Salticidae; genus Salticus; species Salticus scenicus. Next base: position 14,292 of record CAWVNO010000837.1, read on the forward strand.
AAAAACAAGAAATCAGTAATAAATTAAAGGCATTTTATAAGAAATTAAAATTAAAACAAAACAGTCAAGATTTTCTGTATTTAGTTCTTGTCCCCAAATTTCATAAAACCCGCATTTCATTTAGAACAGTTACTTGTGGTTTTGGGTCATACACTAAACTCCAATAAGTCGTTATTGAATAAGCTAAATAATATGTTGTAGAAGAAAATATTGCTTCCTGAAAGTTTTCAATGAATTCCGAGTTTCGATGAATTTATACTTTTTGAGATATTCTAAACATAATACACCCATTTTTTGAAAATGACTACTCTGATCGTGGGTATGGTGTGTTAGCAAAATTTCGTTTATGAGGTGTTGGCGTTGGGGATTAAGGCCAGTTGGATATTATAGGATAGGCATAGGTGTCTGGGCCTAAGGATGTAAATGCCCTCCAGCAGGTTTTTTTAAATGATCCTCACCGGCATTTGCGCCAGGTTTGGAGAAGAGCACAGAAAATGCCGAGTGGTTAGACCAACGAGTGCAACCTAAGATCGAACCCGGCTCCTCACGTCTATCAGCTTTTGAGAGTAGATTCACTCGACCTTAGTTTACGAGAAGACGAGAGTTTACGAGAAGTATACTGCTTACCTCGTCATCTGAGGATTTGTAAGAAATACTTCAGGAATTAAACAAAAAAAGCAAACTCGGTGGATTGAAAATGACCCACAGTGCCTCAGTAAGACAAAAATTATGGCAAATTCCTTTGTTTCTTCACTGAAGGTATGGATTAATATGAATCACTATTGATATGGATAAGTTAAAAACGGTATGCTGTTCTACATATCTGAGACAAGTCCTTCCGATGAATAGAGGGCACCATGAAAGAAATTAACAGCCGAGTTAAACTTGCGTGGAGAGCATTCTGAAGAAATAGCGCTATATTCAAAAGCGATCTCCCAATTTCTTTGAAAAGAAAAGTTTTTGATCAGTGCATTTCGCCTGTTTTAACTTATGCTTTCAGAAACTTGGACATTAACATATAAAACAATACAAAAACATCAAACAACTCAGAGATGCATGTAGTGAAACATGTTAGGATTCACCTGAAGAGACAGAAAGCCAAACACTTGGATAATTAAGCAAACCAAAGTTAAGGATGTTATTTCTGGAGTTAAGAATTTAAAATGGAGTCACCTTGCGAGAAGAAATAATGATAGGCAGACACCAAAGTCGTATTTTGCATTCTGAAAGATAAGAAAAGACCGAGGAAGGTACACCACTGTGTCGTTGGAGCGATCAAATTGTGAAGTTTGGAAAAACAGAATGGAGAAGAATTGTAGAAACAGGTCAGATTCACCTAGGCGAGGCCTTCATTCTGCTGTGTATTGATAAAGCCTGAAACTTACGATCATGTCGGGGCCGGTGAAAGTGTGGGTGAATTAACACGGCGCTGTGCTTACTCAAAAAAGGTGGTCGAGATTCGATTACTGGGCGATACTAATTTTATTTAATTTAGGGGGGGGGGGGGAAATGAAAATTTTAACAAAGTACAGAAATAAGTAAATTTAAAAAGTAAATTAAGAATTGAACTATAAACTCTTATACTACTAATTCTTCAATTTGAGACAAAAAAAAAAAAAAAAAAAAAAAAAAGAATGAAAGAAAAAGAAGTTGAGTCTATTTTCAAGAGGGGTGATCGCTACGTCTGAGAGGAGTATTTCGCAAAATTTTATCTCTGGTGCATTTTTGTTTATTGATTTCACTTTTATTTTCGGTCTTTAATTGTCACCTTAAATTTGAATTGAATATCAGTATATAAAATATTATTCAAAATATCAGTACACATTTTTCATGTGACTTGTTCAAGAGGAAATAAAGTTTGTAGGTATTGTACTAAGATGATTTTGAATAAAGTTTCTTAAAATTCTGAGAGAAATTAGCGGAAAACGGCGAGATAATGATTCAGATAACGCTTCTTAGAAAACAGGCTACGAAAATTTCCGGGGTTTCTACTAAAACTTCTGAAAGGGTTTATCAAGGTCATTCAAACACCATGAAAGTCAGTTTCATATTTTATATTCATGCTACTATTTCCAATGCAACACTCCTCAAAATGCATATTTATATGGAAATTTTTCAATTTTGCTATGTTGATAAAATCTTAAATTAGAAATAACATACGAAACTTTCCTATTAAAATATTTGTAGTCAATCATGTTCAAACAAGTATCTTAAATGTTATTCTGAAGTTGTCTGATATATTTATGATCCTCAAAATGGACGTTTATGCTCAATTCTGCCCTATTCTGCCATTTATGCAAATCGTAAATTCCAAATAACTTACGATTTTTTTAAATTGGGAAAATCGTAATCTATGATATTTATACCAGTATCCTAAATAATATTTAAAAAGGGGTCTGATATCTTTGCGATGAAAATATCACTCAAGATTGACGTTTATGTGAAATTTTGCCCTATTCTGCCATGTTAAGAAATTCGTAAATTTCCAATAACTTACGAAATGTTTATATTGGAAAATTCATAGTCATTATTATTTATGCCAGTGTCCTAAATAATATTTAAAAAGGGGTCTGAGATCTTTACGATTAAAATATCACTCAAGATTGACATTTACGTGAAATTTTACCCTGTTCTGCCATGTTAAGAAATTCGAAAATTTCCAATAACTTACGAAATTTTTATATTGGGAAATTCATAGTCAATGATATTCATGCGAGTATCTTAAATAATATTTCAAAAGTAGTGTGACATCATTACGACGAAAATATTATAAATAATATTTTAAAACTGATCTGACTTCTATGCATATTTTTTTTTTTTTTTTTTTTTTTTTTTTAAGATACTGTGTAGTGTACACAGACTAACACACTAACGGACTAACAACGGACACTAACGGACACCCTACAGACGGACACCATACAAGTTTTGTCATTTTCGGAATCCTCACCTGAAAACGTGTAAAAAAGTCAAAAAACGGAGGTCGAAAATTTTCACGATTACCGTACCTAGTATGATGGGGAACTAAAAATGTATAATATGTAATGAATAATAATGGGACAAATTTCTCCGTAAGTTAACATGAGCTTTTAATGACCTTGACTTTAACTAAACCTTAGTCCCAATTTACCCTAATTAATCCAAAGAGCCTTAATCCTAAATTTGATCCCAAAGAAAAGACAAAAAAAAAAAAAAAAAAAAAAGAAAGAAAGCATGTTTATGAAGGAACACCTAACGATGAATTTGACTATAGCGATATTAGACGAATAAATTGGTTCCTCTGTTGAGAAATACTTCATGTTGAATTATCGTGTTGTGTTTAAGGAGGAAAGGAAGAAATCGAATTTTTACAAATAATAATAATAATAATAATAATAAAAATAATAATAATTTCAAAAATCAATAAAACACAAGGCGATTATGATAGACAAATGAATTCAAATATCTTTAATAAATAGGCATAAAAAAAACTTAACTTACCGGGAAGTACAGTGATCATCCTCATTGATAAAACACCTCCTATAATACTACAACCATACAAAATCCCTGATGCGATCAGCCGAAGAAATAAAAACTAGATTATTTCGCAACAAAATACAATGCTAATTTTTCAGATGTGTTAAAAGTTGAATTATTAGAATTTATTAAATTAAATCCCCCTCCAATTAAAATTTACAAATTTGACAAATTGCTACAAAAACATGCACTTGATATACTCCGCCTCCTATCTAAGGCTGTTGGTAGTTAATTTTTTGGGAGGAGGTTCAAATGATAGTACACAATGTTAATTCTTTAGAATATAATATAGATTGAAAATTTTAAACAAATTTGCACATTTCAAGGGAGGGGGGAGGTAATGGGTCAACTACTAGCAAAATCGCATTTTGAAACGGCCCACCGGTGGCCGAGTGATTCTGCGCTCAAAGCTGGTAGACCTGAAGTGCCGGGTTCGATCCCAGGTCGCGCTCGTCGACCTAGCTGTTCGGTGTTTCCGTGGTTTTCTCCAAAACTTTTAAATATGGGCTAGTCTAGGACCCCTTAGAAAGACCGTCACGGAGGGCACTCCCCCTCAGGCCTAGGACCTACAGCAGTCAATCGGCCTTATTCCCAAAATCCAATCTAATCCCACTTTAAAACTATTATTCTATATAACATAATTGTAGAGAAAATAACAAAGAATTTATTTCCAGTTGTTAAATATTTAAAAATTTTATCAATGATTATATTAGACAATGATAAAACTTTAAGAAATTTCCATTAATTGCTCAATTACTGGTCTGTTCACAATAATACAACAATTGAAACAGAGCAGCTATAAGCGATCATCATACATATCATGTTTTGTGAATTTATAATTTAAAGGATTTGAGACTTGAGCCTTCGTACATAATAATTCCAACTAATCTTTGCAAAACATTTTACAAATTATATATTACAACAAAAAAGTGTACACGCGCAGGAAAGGAAGTGTTGAAAGGGAATGAATACTTTATAGTAATTTGGGTTAATATTACAACTTTTCCATAAGAAAGCACTATCTGACTATCACTACCAGAAAACCGGTTAAAAAACATCCACTTAAAAAATTATAATCATTCCGTACTTTATTAAAAAAAAAAAAAAAAAAAAAAAAAAAACACCGTTGGATTTTCTTGTTGGGGAATAAGAACAAATGAAAAGTTTCATACACTTACAAGCGAAAATGAATGTGGATATGCAACTTTATAGGAGTATTTAATTTTTTAAACAATTATTTTTATAAAATCTCTTTTAATTTGTCGATTGTTGGTTGGGTTTTACGTCGCACTAGGGTTGCGCAATGGGCAATTGGTGATGGTCTGGGACTCGCCTCGAGAGGTGGTCCGGAAACATGCCATCATAATTTTGATCCTCCACGGAAGGGATGGCTCTCCCGCTTCGATGACTCACAGAGGTATAATTTTGATGGGAACATGGAGGACATTGACATGACAGATTTTACATGCACTAGTCATCATTAGTGTTCACAACAGTCTTTGGTCTACTCGAGAATCAAGCCCGCAATCATCCAATCAGGAGCCCGGCGCTCTACTGACTGGGCTACCGCGTCCCCCCCTCCCCCACCTTAAAAAAAAAAAAAAAAAAGAAAAGAATCAAACCGTCTAGTGAATAAAAATTAAATATCCGCAATTTATAGAAAAGCAAAAAATACTATTCGATTTTCTTGATCGGAGACAGTACTTGAAAATTTTAATTTACTTAAGATTGAAAATGAATGAAAGAATGTCTTAGAAATTAGACAATATCAATTGATCTTAGGTTTAAAATTTTAATAATAAGCCTTAAATTTTCTTTGGCTTTACCTCATTCTTCAAAAGTAATTTCATCAAATTTTCAAGAAATAAAGTCGCTGAAATAAAGAATATATAAACATTGTCACAGATATTAACTTTATAATACTCGTAAGTAATTTTTTAAATATCTATTCGTATAAAATATCTTTTCATTTATTGAATTTTAAATGTAATTGCATTGTCTTTTTGGGAAAATAAGACAACTTTTCTATAATAAAGCACTTCCAGAAAACCAGTTAAAAACATTCATAGAAAAAAAAAAAAAATCGAACTTTATAGAAAGGCGAAAACTACTCTTCAATTTTCTTGTTCGGGAATAACAATTCATGAAAAACTTCACATGCAAGTGAAAATTAATGAAAAAATATGCAAGAAAATTAGTCAGTTTTTAACTGATCTCAGCTTAAAAAAATCATAATATAATAAAAGCCTTAATTTTCTTCATTTTGGTTATAGTTCCTCTGTCTGTGATCTAAAAAGAAAAAAAAAAAAATCCCTTTTCGGCAAGCTTAAAGGCAAAGGTAGATTCCTTTACGTTAATGTTTCAAAAGTAAAGAAATATTTCATATGCATTAATGCATACTTAGCCAACGGCTTTGTTCCCACACATTGCATTATTTACGTCGGTATTCTGTTTTTAAGAAATGTAATTATCAACTAGTACTATTCATTCTACTAAAAATTTCAGTCTAGATTTATTGATCAGTAAATGATTCAGTTTTTTAAAAATCCAAGTTTATAATCATTCAACAAATAGAAGACATAAAGATATACAATTTGGTGACAAAACTTGCGACTTAGGATTGAAATTTGTGAAAATTTGATAGTTGTTGACGAAATTTTTGACTTGGTGACGAAATTCGTTATTTGATGACAAAATTTCGCGAGCTCGGCGATGAAAAATGGTAGTTTTGACGTCATTATATTTTCTTCCCACGCAAAAACCTCATATCTGTTCACAGACCAATATCTTGTTTCCACAAGATAAAAAATCAAAGGAAGCTGTAACGTATTACTTTCAATTTCAATCGTAAATTTTAAATTCTTGCGTAAACCGGCCTTCTAAACTATTCCCCACAAACGATATTTTTACCAAGACTAACGTATTATTTCAATTTTATATTTTTAAATAATTAATTAAAGCTGTTACCATGGTTTTTATATTTGCAGTGATCTTTTTTATTATCGTTTGCACGTGACGTAAGCATCAGGTTATAAATTTAAGAAATTAAAGCTATAGTAAAAGTCGGCTTCTTCACAATTGTCGAAAAATCACTTTTTAACTTGTAACTTTTAAGCAATTGAAGTTATTGAAAAAGTTTAAATACAAAAGTTGTTCTTTACGATAAGGCGGTAATTCGTCTGATTTGAAGTATTTTCCTATTTTCAATATTAAAGAAATTATGGGCAAATGAAAATTCCCATCCCCCACCATTTCCACCCCCTTTGAGCTGGATGCCTCATCTACGAACTCGACCGAGATTTTTATTGTCCTGACAACATATCCGGAGCTGGTTAAATTTAAGTAAAAATTACTCCAGTATTGAAAAATGTATATGAAGTACCCCTACGTGCACGTAAAGCATCATCTCTCTACTCTTTTTCGCAATTTATCTACCTGAGAAGCTGTTATATCAGTTTTGTTGTAGATTAGTCAATGTTTTTATTGTTACCTTTAAGATGATTTTTTTTTTTTTTTTTATACTACATTTTTGAGTTGTGGCACTTATCTTGCTGAGGTTACTTAATGTGTATACTGTAATAACGTTTTATTTAAATTCACTAAAATATTTATCCATGTTCTCTGTAAATTTACAATAATTCTTAGTTAAAAGTAAGTAATCGAAATTATCAATTTTTATTATGTATTTTTATTTATTTTGTTTATTTAACTTCTCCAAAAAAAAAAAAAAAAAAAAGCATTCTTAGTTACAAACATAGTCTCCTCAATAATTAATTATAGTCATTAAAATTTATATAAAATAGATTTTTTAATATCTCCATTTACTTTCTCTGTAATTTTCGATAAATAACTAAAGACAAATGATTATCAGTAGTTTTTCTTTTGAAATTTTTATTAGTGTAGATATCGATAATTGATTAAAAGTGTAATTATTGATATAATTTTTCAAGCATTTCTGTATATTTGATGCAAAATACTGCAATAGAAATTATTTTCAGTAAACTTTGCAGCTATGTCATTGTAATAACCGTGTGTGTTGCATTAACTACAATATAAACCAAAAAAAAAGAAAGAAAGAGAGAAAGAAAAGAAAAAAGTTCTTAAAAAGTAAATTTTTCGAAAATTCTCCACCTTTGATTGCAAAAGAATTGTGTTATTCTACTCGACTTTATAATACTGACACTCGAAACAAAAATCAAAATAGCAATTTTACTTACTTAATTGCAGAATTTTATGAATAAGATGGCCCAGAAGACAAAAATTTATTTTTTCCATTTATTGTTCAATTTTCTATTATTATTATTTTCACGTGCAGCGTAATATTTCATACATTTCACTCAATATGACAAAATTATTTATTTTAAAATTTAATAGAAATATAGCCATGCTTAAAAATTAATATATCTTAAATAAATAAATGAATAAATAAATATTTTTAAGTTAATAATATACTGTTTTATGTTATGCTTAATTTTCTTTCAAAACAATCTTAGATAAAAATGAAAAATTTTAGGAATTAAACATATTAGAACTTATAAAAAAGAATTCGAAGAAAAATGAGTTTAAAGTTTTAAGCAAAACTTGCACAAAATATTAAAATCACGTCTTTTGATTTAATTCTGGCATAGGTGTCTGCTTAACTGGGTCAGCGGGGGCGGTCACCATAGCTTTTTTTTTTATTTATTTTTATTTATTTTATTTTATTTTTATTTTTTCACGGGGGCGAAAATATATGTGTGCCTGGATGCTTCAAACTTCCAACATGTCGAAATTTCAAACGCGAAAATTAGTTTGATCATATATTTGACTTTTACAGTACATCGTTTTTTATTTATTTTATTTATTTATTTTTTCTTCTCTCTTTTTCTTTACTGATGGGTTACCAGCAGGATCTACTGTACTTCATACAATTCCCATTTGGCAAGAGAAAAGCTAAACGACCTGTCCTTTATAGACTTAAAGATAGGTTGAGGCAGAAAAGCTATTGTTCACGGTCAAGGCGGTTTGGAGTATGGGTGCAACTTTCGGGAATTCTATTCTCAAGAAAAGTGATACCGACAGAAAAGCTTTTGTTCATTCAGTTCAGCCCATAGCACAAAAATTTCATGCTGAAAGTTTCTTTTAGATGGGTTAGTAAGGCGAAAGATACTAATATTTAAAAAGAAGCAAACTTTTAATGCTATTAAAAATACAGATATTTAATTAAATATTTCTCTTTAATTAAAATTTTTCTGTATATGTTTGTCCATTATTTATTTATTTATTTATTTATTACTCACTGTTTGAGTCCGATTAATATCAGTATTCAATTTTACACACGAAAAGAGAAGAGGAATTTGTTTGTTCGTTGAAGGAGTTAAGGTCAATTGACTACACTTGGTTCTAGGCCTATAGGTGGAACGCGCTCCATGAGAATCTTCCTAAGGAGTCCTAACCCGTATTTTCACTAGTTTCGGAGAAAGCCACAGAAAAATACGAACGGCCAGGTCGACGAGTGCGACCTGGGAAACGCGGTGCTTCTCGTCTACTAGCTTTGTTCTCAGAACTGCTTGACCACTGATGAGGCCGAGAAGGGGAAGGAGTTGTCAAAAATGATAATTAATAGGTTAAAAACTGCTGTTTTAGAAGCCCAGATCTCATTATTAGTGTTACTTCAGCAAACAAGTAAATACGGTCATTTCTACAAGATGATTTAGATTGTCAATTTATGAAATTAATAAGTATATTGGAAAAAGTAATAAAAATCTTTAATATCTAAGTTTACTAAAATACTCTTAATACGTATATTAAATTGTTAAATATTATATTGTTAATAACGTATATTAAATCTATGTAAACAATTTCAGTTATGGATTCTCTGTTCTTATATATTTTCGATGTAAATAACAGTATCGGCATTTTTAAAGAAATTTTAATAAGAAATCTCTTTATAAATGAAATAAAAGGACACGGCACAAAGAGTCCTGTTTTGGAAAGTTCTAAAGAATGTTCTGAAAAAAATCCTTTGAAAATTATCTTGAAAAAAAAAAAAAAAAAAGAAAAGAAAAAGAAAAGAAATAAAGAAAATTTTCAGCTTTAACAACATAAAATGTACTTTAAGAGTAAAACTTTTATGTTTTGAAAATAAAGACGTAATAAAATATATGATTAATTTGTGCCCCCCCCCCACACTTTTTTTTGTGTATGTGTGTCTATCTATATATAAGAAGAACGTATTCAATTTGTGGAAAATTTTGACCGTTGATATAGTTACACGTCTTAAGACGTTTTGAACACGATATGATTATCGATATGACTATTTTTAGAAAATATCTGTGTGTTTCTCTCTCTGTGTGTATAAAAAATTCTGTATTTGGTCGGTTGTATCCAGAACCAATGGACGAATTTAACTGAATTTTGATTTAAACTAAAGCTGATTACGTTTGATAATCAGTCGCCTAACAGTTGACGCTGTCATCGTCTATTTTATGTTAGTTTTTTTTTTCATAACTTTTAAAATCACAGTATAGGAAAAAATTAATTTATATACCAAAATTGATTTTCTCTGTTCAAAGTAAAAATATATATTTGATAGTAATAGTTAGAATACCAAGAAAATTTTTCTTTATGTATATCTTTATTCTATCCCCTACCCTTTCTCTCCGGTATGTAGATTTTAAAATCGAAAAAAAAAGTCACCGGAAATGAATTTTGGTGGTCTTCATAAATGAAATACAGCTTTTTAATAACTTTTAGTGGCATTATGTTTCTTCTATTATTAAAATTGTTTTTTTTCCTTTTAAATGATTCTTTTTCTGTTTCATTTATGTATATATGAATTATTTTTAACATATCGCAGGAAAAAATGAAAAATTCAATATTCTACTATGTGTAAGGAGTATAAATATTTGCATAGAACAATATGCTATGGAATACTTTTGGGTGCCCCTATGTACAAATAAGTAGAAGTATACACTCCATTTTCAATAAGGAACATACTATAGTGAACTTGAATAACATATATCAGTTTCAAGAATTTCCATGAATATTTATGGGAGTTGGTGCACGGACAGACAGACGGATCAACAGACGAACAGACAGACCCAAACCGAAGTCAATAACAGTTTTCAGGGCAGAAAGTATTCCTATATTTCCTATTTTTCTTATATATTTCAAAAAATCATGAAAAATGCCCTATATTTTCCTATAGTTTATAATTCTTTACATTTTCCCTATATTTCACAAAAATTTTCCTACATTTCCTATATTCTGGTACTTCAGTTTAAGTTCTTCTTACTTATTTTCTGCTTTCCCTGCTAGGCATTAAAAGAATTCATAATTCCATTACCATTTCAATATTAATTTTCACTTATTATTATTATTATTATTTTTGTGGAAGTATGGGAAAGTTGGGGGGGGGGGGCACAATTCATTAAATAGGCACTACATGTAGTTAACTAACATGTAGTTAAATTGAAGGTTCATGATTTTTCTTTCTTTTTGATTTTTTGAGCATTATGATGTAAAAGAGGTGTCATTATTTTGAATATAATATGTGGATTCAAGTTAAATGATATAAACTGGTATGAAAGTAAGACAAGCAAGAGATGGTAAATTTGGAAATATGTTCTTTTCTAAATAATATAAAAAGTAAACAGTAATATATCAGTACATTCATTTTATCTGTTAAATTAGATGAGATTAAATTAGGGTGTTTTGTTTACGAAGTCATTTAATCATTCCGAGATTACAAAATAATGTTAGAGAAAGTTCGTTTTTACCCAACCTCTCAATCTTCTCTTTATGTTCCTACTTTTGTGTGAAAAATATTCCTATATTTTCCTGTTTGATTGCTTTGACCCCTGAGTTTTTAACCTTCTTTGTAAACTGTTAATAACATTCATCAAGTAATTCCAGTGCGTTAAATTCATTATCGCAGTTAGAGAGTTTGAACATCGCATTTAGGATATAGTACCTAAAATTCGAAAAAAAAAGAAATCCTAAATGCGACGCGGGTATATTTTTTCATAAATTAAAGACAATTTTTTAATTTCTTGAAAAGAAATGACCCAAACACAAGTTCAGAGTTAAGCGTATAATGTTCAACTCTTTTTTCTTTCTTTTCATATTTATTTATTTACTAAAATATCATAAATTTCCTAAATGCGATAAACTTACCAAAAATCAGGTCGCATTTGGGATTTGGGCACAATGATCTTAAAAAAAATAAAAAATAAAAATCTACATTTTTGTCATATATTTACTCCGTTATTTTGTTTTATTTATTTATTTATTTAATTTTTCAATGATTTATTGATAAATTTCACTAATTTTTTGCTTTCTTAATTTTTTCTGTAATTATCTTTATTTGACATTTGATCTCTCGGAGGATTTTGGGAAAGTCGAACGCCTGCCTTTATCGACCAACTAAAACCTATTAAATCACGATGGCATCTGCTCCTTCTTCTAAATATTATTATCTTATTATTTTCTGTTAAAGTATGTTCAGATTTCTTATGTATGATGCCATATATCAATGTCTCAGAAATAACTCATTTTTTATTATCTTGCTACTATAATTCCTGTTGATATAGTCGTTCTATGGAAAATTTTAAACTTAACTTTTTGAATATATTTTGCTCTGTATAGAACTTCCCTTCAGTATGTAATAATTTATAGCGTAAGATTATAAAAATAAGGCATATAACAGTATCCGAATTCGAAACTCTGCAAAATATAAAAGAATAAAGGCGTTAAAGTTTTTCCGTAGTTTTCTTCGAAACTTGTGTAATTCCGAACTAAATACCGTTAAAAATCCTTTGTACGAAATATTAACCAAGTATCGGAACTTGTAACTCTGCAAAATTTAAAAGTATAAAGGCGTTTTGGGTTTTCCGTAGTTACAGAATTTGAACGGCTTATATCAGTTTAAAAGTCCGCAATAAAAAGTACTTTAAAATATTTTTGGAATGATATATTATAAGCAATTTAATCATAATTAATATTGGATATTGTGAAATTTTATTATATTAAAGCGCTATCTGGTGACTGATTTGCGAGATCTGCTCTTCAATTTCAATTCAAATAAGTTTTAAAGTAATATATTATTTTTGAAACTATGTTAAATAGAAGCTACAAAAATAATATAAGCATTCCTATAATAAGATTTATCTGATTTTCCTGTGGTTTTTGGGGCAACTTGCAAAAAACCAATCTGAATAGCGTTAAAAATTCTTAATGGAAAATATGAACTGAGTATCGGAATTCGAAAGTCTGTAAAATTCAAAAGAATAAAGACGTTCCGTAGTTTGTTCGTAGTTTTCCCCGGACCCGAAACACCCGTACGAAATTTGAACACCGTTCAATTTGTCGGATCTTAAAACTTAATAATACCAATATTAAACGCTCTAACACTATTTCTACAGCAGCCCCTTCGCATTCCTTTCCCGTCTCGCCTAATAATTTTACACTTTTGAAAATATCTGCAATCGGTTTCTCGGGTCTTAAAATCTAATAATGCCAATTGTCAACTCTCTAACTCCATTTCAACATTTTTGTCCCTTCACCCCTCCCCTTTCTGTCCCTCCTAATAATTTTACACTTTCAAAAATATTCGCAATCGATTTATCGGGCCTTAAAACCTAATTATATCAATTTTAAACGCTGTAACTGTTGTTCTACATTTTTGCCCTTTCGCCTGCTCCTCCCCCCCCCCCCTTCCTTCAAGACACTCCTAATAATTTTAAACTTTCAAAAATATTCATAATCGAATCATCGAGCATTAAAACCAGGTAATAGTAATTTCAACGGTACATCTCAATTTAAAAGTAGTTGGCATAGATGGACTCCGCTGAGTTACCCACCATACATATGTTCTCATAAATTTCTAGTGTGAGACATATTATAGCATATTAAGAGAAGTGAATTTGATCAAACGCTTGACAAAGTGACAGAATAAAATCCCCGCCTAATAGGCTATCCACCGTTCACTTCAATTTGTTTATCTTATTCTAATCTATTAATTTATTTTATTAGGGTCAGTTTCGTAGTTTAGTTTTCTTGCTACTATTTCCAATGCAAGAATCCACAAAATTCCTATTTATATGAAAAAAATTTAATTTTGCTATGTTGATAAAATCTTAAATTACGAATAATTTACGAAATTTTTCTGTTAGAATATTTGTAGTCAATCATGTTCAAAACAAGTATCATAAATGTTTTTTGAATTTGTCTGATATATTTATGATCCTCAAAATGGACTTTTATGCTCAATTTTGCCCTATTCTGCCGTGTTAAGTAAATCGTAAAGTCCAAATAACTTACGATTTTTTAATTGGAAAATTCATCGCCTTTAAATGTTTAAATCGCGTTTTTATCTCTTAGTTATATATATATATATATATTCTAAAAGATAAAACAAAAAAATTTGTGACAAAATATAGAAAACTGTAGAAAAAATAAATAAATAAAATTCTTAAATTAATAAATAAATAATAATAAAATTAATTAATTAATTAATTAAAAATGATGTTGAAAAGGTGTTAGGTCCCCTTAAACGTACGGGGCTAAGGTACAATTATATTGACATGGATTTCTTAAAATAGTGATTTTCCTTCTGTAAAAGAATAAAATTTAATTAAAGACTATATAGTTAATGGAAAAAACGGTAACGGAAAGAATGGTATCCTTGAACATCGGAAACTTCCTGTAAATATAGTAATAAATATCATTTTTGTATATATGCCTTTTCGTATATATATCAGTAGAGAAAAATCCTTAGACCAATTTTCGGTCTTTCATTTACATTCCCTTTCCACCCTTCAAATGAAATAATAATAATACTGTTTACTTTCTTACGAGAAGTGTTGTGCAATTTCCCGTTACAGTTTCTTTTGCATTGATTACTCTCTTTGTATTAAATTTATGAACATTTACCACAAAATAATAATAATAATAATAATAATAATAATAAATAAATAAACAAATAAACAAACAAACAAATCTAATAATAATTGTTTTCTATTTTCATATAAGGAAGTATTGGATTCGTAAAAATTTTCTACTTCCGGTTTCGAACGGATTTACACATTTTGAGATGACGTGAACATAATTTACCATTTAAACTAGTATGAGGTAGGAAGCCTTTATTATCATATTATGAATATATAGGCTCCCTACTCTTCCCCCACCCCTCGCTTTTAACCGGTTATAAGCAATAAATCTCACCCCCGTACTGACAACGACAACCTAAAATCGGCTGCTAAGAATTGTGGTATTGGAACGCGCAATTTGAATCATTTTATGATAAAACTCTAAAAATGAATGAAACTCTATAATTAATAATAATAATAATAATAATAATAATAATAATAATAATAATGCAATTTTGTATTTTGTATTGCTTAGCTGGCTGGCTCTTCTTTCAAAAGTTGGCCCGTCCAGCTGAACTTCTAAATCCATAGCAGCTGTTGGGAGATAGCGTTTTTAACTACTTCACAAAAGAAGCGTCGTTTGGACAAACCGCTCCTGCATTTCAAAGCAATCTTTCATTCGTAAGAAAATTCCGCGTCGCGTGTGGTAATGTTGAGATATTTACAAGCCACATTATAGGAGTTCTTAAAAACGAAACGAAATGTTATTCAAGTAGATCTCGATGTTTTCAAAGCTTTAACTTGATATTTTTTGTTGGGTAATTCTTCAGGAACACATCAATTGCGCTTACGTTAATCCCCCCTATTGTTAAAAATGCATCAATTGCGCTCGCGAGAAAAATTACTAAAAACGTTCATTGTCACCCTCCCCTCACCCTTGTATACCGGAAGGTAAAAAATGATAATTTCTAGAAAGGAAAAAATTCTTTGTTTACTTTATTGTCACTATCATATCGTTTCTACAAAATATAATCCTAACTGGTCCACGTTAGAGACATATTATACAGATATTAAACTATTAATCTCACGTGGAAGTACAGAATATGTTTACTTATCAAGATGTTTCATTTAGTATTCTGTATTATTAACACAAATATTAATTTTTTATTTTCATTTAACCCATTAGGCGTCAAAGCTCCCGCTGTGGGAACAATTTTTTAAGATTTTTTTCCCCCTGCAAGTAATTAAGATAAATATATTTTTTCTTTTTTACAATAAATATTAAAATCCCCAGCTTCGTTTTTTTTTTTTTTTTTTTCAATTATTCAAACAAAGATGTTTGTTTTTCTGCAAAACATCAGCGACGAAAAAAAAATCAAGAAAAATAACTAATTCGAGTACAGGGGTTTAAAACATTGGATATCAAATAAAACAATTCTTTTCTTAAATTATAACAAACAGGGATCAAGAAAACTAATTAAAGAGGATTTTGCCTATTTTTCAACATTTGTTCTACCCCAATTAGGTGTCAAATCACCCATTTGGAAACATGTCATATCTTCTAACATTTTTTTTTTTTTTTTTTTTAAGTATATATGATTAGAAATGCACATTGAAACCCATTTATAAATTTTCAGTGGAATTCATATAGCGGCGTTTAATGGGTTAACAAATATAATAAGCAAAATAATTCATACGAGTAAAATGATGTAATCCAAAAGTCACATTAAAAAAAAAAAAAAAAAAAAAAAAAAGAACATTATTCAAAAAGTATTGACTCTAACTCTATGCGGTATTCACTGAAAAGTATAGAACAGCATGGAATTTTTTTTTTTTACTTATACAAGAAAAACTTAGTTATACTTTGCACCAATATATCGCGCAGTATTCACAGTATCCTCTTACATTTTAAACAGATCCGCCTGATCAAATGGCGCCATATTGCGAATACTGAAGTTTTATTAAGGAGAATTTCTAATGTTTAACGACTGACAATCATACTAATGATTGACGACCGTTACATTGAACATTTACAGTCTAGTTACTTTGTTGAATGTATTGCGTCACAATAAGAAAGAACTTTTAAAATTAAAGCGTCACCTAATAAAGGAAATTTAAGCTGATTCGCTAATAAATCTTTTGTTACCTAAAATATGCGTATGCATTATGCATAAATTAAATAAAAAGACTTTTTAGTTGTGACATCAGCTGTCACTCGAGAAAATGTTTGCGTCTTAAAAAGTTCGCTTTTGTACCGAATTTTACATTATGCCGTTATCGTACCTGAAGATTGTTCTACCGTTCTCTGTACTTAGGGTTTAGGAGGGACTAAAACCTACGAACGCAATTGATATTTTTATGCTTTTGGGGAGGAAATATGCTTTGGACGCAATTGATGCGTTTGATTTTTTTTCCTTTTTTTTTGGGGGGGGGGGGGATTTGATATAGGCGCAACTGATACCTATGAGGATGAAAACCCTGAGCGCAATTGAGTAGTACCTCCTATTCTTAAGCGCAGCTGAATAACATCCTATTCTTCGTTTGCAATTACATTTATTTATTTTTATTTTATTTATTTTTTATTTATTTCTCATGAGTGACAGAAAAATGACAGTAACTCAGGGAGAAATTCATTATGTCTGCGTCAATTTAAAACCATTTGAGTAGCAATACTTTCTATATTTATTTACGCAATGTTAATATTCTATAAGTACTAGCCGGCATTCGCTCATCGTCATGTTATAGAGGTCGATATTTTCAAACGAACTTATTTTTAGAATTGTAATAGTCTCCAAATCAAAAACAGAGGCCACATGTCATGATAAATAGGGAATAATGAAAAATAAATAAATAAATAAAGTGATTTTTTAATTAAAATAATGGAATTCGAGTCATGAAATGTTATTTAAATTTAATTGTTTGTGAAAAATAATTTCAGCGCAAATTCCTTTAAAGCGTCCCTAGTTCATTCGTCAAACGCAACCCCAAATTTAAAACTTTTTTTTTTTTTTTTTTGTAATCTCCATGAATTTGATTCCGAAAACAGAAAGTATCATTTTTTTTTTTTTACTTTTTTTTTTCGGTTTGAATATATTATTATTTATTTAATTCTTAATATTTTTTCTATTTATTATAACTACTTTAACTTTTTTTTTTTTTTTTTAGCGCTTACATATATTGTTGTGTTGGTATTGTTTTGTATCTATTAATTGTTGAATTTTAAGGTTATATTTTATTACGATATCTATCATTTATATATATATAGATATATATATATAACTTAGCTACATGTTTTGACGATAATTTGACGGTTTATAGCAGTGATCGCGAAGGAAAATCCATAGTTTATTTCTTTTTTTATATTTTTTCTATGCTTTACTGGAATTGCAACTCCTGAAGTTATTTTCATGTGTTTATTGGCGCGCTTCGGCTGGTCAATATATTTAAATGCATTTTCAAAAGAAATCAATCACTGTTTATTTTTTATATTCCCTTATAAATAAAAAATAAAAATAAAAATAACTACACTGAAATTGTTCTAAACTTAGCCGCTGCCTACGACAGCCCTTTTTCAACCCGCATTTCATTTGGTCCAGGTTCCCGCTGAATCCAGAAAGGTCTTTTCGGGCACTTCAATTTGGGTATTTATCAATGACAAGTGGATCTGCTATTACTTAAGAACTACGATTTTAAAGACGACTGTATTTCAGCATCTAATAAACATTTTAGCTTTTAAATCATGTACTTTATAGTCCCCTCTCTTTACACCATATTACGATTTGATTCCGCCCAATACAAGAAATAAAATAAAAAGTGTATTTTCTTTTAAAAGGAATTAAATAAATAGAAAACAAATAAATTTTAATTAAGCTTTAATCAGTCTCATCCCTTCTACTATATACTACCATATTATTTATTTATTTATTTATTTATTTTTATTTTTTAGTAAATGCTATAAATAATAATAATAATAATAATAATTTTTTAACAGGAATTAATTAAAAAAAATGAAAAATGAAAAGTAAAAAGTTGCATTCTATAAAAATTATACATAAACATAACAGCTATAAATATGTTTTTAAATTTAAATTTAATATACTTTTTTTTTTTTTTTTTTTCTATTGCATTACCATTTGATTTTCAATAAATATAAAAAGAACTTTGTAACAAACTTTGAAAAAACACCATAAAATCTAATAATCTTGCAACAATTGTTTCGAGTCGAAAGAGCACACGACATTTTGTCAGGCGAAAAAATTAGGCACGAATGCTGCAGTCAATGTGGTAACGCACAAATCCGCTTAAAGTGAAGTGTAATATTCTTTTGCTCTTCGCTATTAATATATACGATATATACTGATTAATCTTACCTATCGAGATCTACGCATTTTCCTCTCTTTCTAAGGATCAGAAATGTGGTCCTCTCAACTGTGACGTGCAACCGGGTTTTGGTCTGCAATACATATACATATACGTATTAAATTCTATTTATGAAAGAATTCTTAGTTTTACTGTTTTTTTATTCGTTTTTCAGAAATTTACCGATAATCTTTTTTTTTTTTTTGTTACGATTGAATATTGAATGAATATTTACATATTTTAAATTTCATATTCCGTTTGCATTAGCTGCTATATGTGTGTGTATATATATATATGTATATTCAAAGCACTACATGTAGAAAATAAAAAATAAATCAAAGAAAGAAAATAATTGTTAATATATATATATTAATCATGCATTCTTTTTAACATAGCGATTTAATAATTCTTTACACTTTAGTTAATTGTTATTTTTTGTAAAAGTAAAAAATAAATTTTGGGCGAAAATGAAATTTATAAAATGAAGTTTTTAAAAACCCTGTATATTTCCTATCTTAAAATAAACAAAATAAAATGCATCGGATTTAACTATCATTATTATAGATAATATATAACACTGCTTTATGGTATTGCATAAATCCAATGGAAATTTAATTTCTTATAATATTTATAAAGTTTCGAAAGCAGAAGTAAATTTTTGATGATAGCAACAGATATTTCGCAGAATGTCTGTTGCACATTCTCCACTCTGCAGTGAAATCTGACCAGACAAATAATCCATTCTTCCGTTAATCTAAAGGTGTGGTTAAATGACAGTCACATGAATAGACAAATAAGGCCGCTCTCTGTCTCCATAAAGAGGTAAAGTCTTGGCGGTTTACCTAGGATTCTTAAGTATAAAAAAAAAAAAAAAAAAAAAAAAAAAAAATGAATATACTTGCAGCACAAAGTAAAGGCCTCCTTTCGTTTCTGTAACACTCTCCTTCAAAAGAGGTTTAAAAATTGTGAATTGTGAATTTCAATTGAAAATGACAATTCTTTAGTTGCTTTCCTGATAGAAAAAATGGTATTTTGAGCAGGTTATTTTTATTTATATTTTCTCAGAAATGCAAAATCTGGTCTCTTGGGATGTCGCATGTTTCAGAAGATATGCTTTTTAAAATAATATATGCTTTAAAAAATGATAAACGTCTCTTTACAGTTTTCACAAGGTATAGTTTTCACAATTCTTTGAATGCTGAAAACCAAAGTGTGAGGTCTTTATAGGTTGAATTTTTAAAAGATGCCGATTTCACACAGTCACACAAATACAAACACACACAAAAAGAGCTTTCCGTTGGGGTGACATTTTTAATTTAAAATTTTTGGAAGCATTCCCAGTATTTTTGACAGTTTACATAAATGCAAAAATACAAATTATGTTTAGAGAGGTACAAAATGATCCCCGATTTCATCTTATTTATTATATTACTGTATGTTTTACAGAAAAGGGGGGGGGGAGTATCGTGGCCCATTAACCAGTTATGCTAGCTACTCTACTCGAAGAACGTTATAATTTGTTAGACAGTACTTCGGAAGAATCGTCAAGCTTACAACAGTATATATTAATAATTAATATATAACATATGTTTATATATATATATATGAGAAAATAATTGTGCAAATCTCCTATTCATTTTATACTAATATAATGTAAAAAAAAAAAAAAGCTTGTATATATTTTTTAAAAGTGTTATAAAAATATTATTTTTTTAATACCTGAAGTTAAAAAAAAAAAAAAAAAAAAGATTCTTTGTAACCTTGATGTTTTGTCTGTCTATGTGCCTACATGTGACATTTTGATAAATTAAATAAGTAGCCGAATTTCATAAACGTCTATTTCATTAGATGGCTGATATATTTCGGATGACTATTAACTATATTTCTTATATTTTGGTTTTATTTTATTTTATGTTATTTTATATATATATTTTTTTCCCCCACAGAATACCTTGCATTGTTATTTTTTTTTTTTTTTTCAAGTTGACAACCTTCCAATTTTCAAATTAAAAAGTTAATAATAACAACAAAAAGAAATAGGACTAACTTCAATTAAAGATCTTTTGAAGAAATTACATTTAGATGTAAAATAATAAAAGTAGTATTAATAATGATAAAGAAAAAAAAGTCTGTTATATGTAATTAAAGAACTTCCCCAAAAAATGGAGAAATTTAGAAATAAAATAAAATAATAAAAAAAGAATAATAATAATAAATCTTCCACTTACAAATAATTTATAAGAATTGTTTCTTTAAATTTGCAGGATTTTTCTCAAAAAGTGGTAGATAAAAAAAAAAAAAAAAAAAAAAAAAAAAAAAAATTATAAATCATTTATGGGATCTCCAATATTATGTAAACTTAAATACAGAAATCCAGCCGTCATTCCTTTCCGAGGGCCAAATGCGGTCCTCCAATGTTAATGTGTAAACGAGTTTTGGGCTGCACTTGGTAGGGTAAGCCAACGAAAATAAACACACACATAAATAATTGTTAAAAATTTGGTTCAAAAGCTTTCTTAATTTACATTTTATTTTATTTTATTTTATTTTATTTATTTTCTGAAGAATTTGAAGTGATATTTTAAAATTCTCGAGCTGGCAATTCTCCATCTTACAAATCATATTAATAAATTAAGGAAAAAATAATACGGCTGCCTTTATATATAAATAAAGATCTTCGTCGATAAACGGTATAGTTTCGAAATAAAATTATATTTATAAATCTTTCATTTGTATCAACATATGATAATTGTTTGTTTAAAACTGCAGGGGTTTTCTCAGAGTGGTTGATTTAAGAAAATTATAAATCATATATGAAATTTCCAATATTTATAAAGCCTTCGCCCTGGCATAGTCAATCAGCCTTAAATCCTACAGCCAACCAACCAACAAATACTTATAACAATATACTCATCTATATTTATTATTTTATATATTTTTCCTATGTAATGGAATCTCTGCATCTCCTTTTCTTTCCGAGGATCAAAAATGGGGGTCCTCGCAATACCGATGTGAAAACGGGTTTCGGTCTGCATTTCGTAGGGTAAACAAACGCAAATACACACACATAGCATATATATTAACTGAAAATTTGGTTCAATATTTTTTTTAATTGTATGTAATTTTATATTTATTTATTTTTCCAGAACACACTGAAATGATAGTTGAAAATTATGGAGCTTCAAATTTTTCTTTTTTCGAATCGTATTAATAAGTGACGTAAAAAAAAAAAAAAAATGCCTGCAGAAATCCACGAATTCATACTTTCCGAGGACCAACTGTGGTCCTCGCAATGTTAATGTGTGAACGAGTTTCGGTCTGCACTTGGTAGGGTAAACAAACAAAAATAAACCTACACATAAATAATTGTTGAAATTTGGTTCAAAAGCGTTTTTAATTCTAATTTTATTTTTATTTTTTTCTTCTTCTGGGCAATTAGGCGTGATATTTTAAAAAATTTCAGCAGGTAATTCTCCATCTTAAAAATCATATTAATAAATTAAGGAAAAAATAATACGGCTGCCTTTATATATAAATAAAGAACTTCGTCGATAAACGGTATAGTTTAGAAGTAAAATTATATTTATAAATCTTGCATTTGTATCAACATATGATAATTGTTTGTTTAAAACTGCAGGATTTTTCTCAGAGTGGTTGATTTAAGAAAATTATAAATCATATATGAAATTTCTAATATTTATAAAGCCTTGGGCCCTAGCATAGTCAATCAGCCTTAAATCCTACAACCAACCAATACTTATAACAATATAATCAATTATATTTAATATTTTATATATTTTTCCTATATAATGGAATCTCTGTATCTCATTTTCTTTCAAAGGATCAAAAATGGGTGTCCTCGCAATACCAATGTGAAAACGGGTTTCGGTCTGCATTTCGTATGGTAAACAAACGCAAATACACACACATAGTATATATATTAACTGAATTTTTTTTTTTTTTTTAAATTGTATGTAATTTTATATTTATTTATTTTTCCAGAACACTCTGAAATGATAGTTAAAAATTATGGAGGTTCAAATTTTCCTTTTTTTGAATCGTATTAATACATGACGTAAAAAGAGAAAAAAAACTGCCTACAGAAATCCACACATCATTCCATTCCGAGGACCAACTGTGGTCCGCACAATGTTAATGTGTGAACGAGTTTCGGTCTTCACTTGGTAGGGTAAACAAACAAAAATAAACCTACACATTAATAATTGTTGAAATTTGGTTCAAAAGCTTTTTTAATTCTAATTTTATTTATTTATTTATTTTTTTTCTTCTGGACAATTTGGAGTGATATTTTAAAAATTTTGAGCAGGTAATTCTCCATCTTACAAATCATATTAATAAATTAAGGAAAAAATAATAAGGCTGCCTTTATATATAAATAAAGAACTTCGTCGATAAACGGTATAGTTTAGAAATAAAATTATATTTATAAATCTTTCATTTGTATCTACATATGATAATTGTTTGTTTAAAACTGCAGGATTTTTCTCAGAGTGGTTGATTTAAGAAAATTATAAATCATATATGAAATTTCCAATATTTATAAAGCCTTGCGCCCTGGCATAGTCAATCAGCCTTAAATCCTACAGCCAACCAACCAACAAATACTTATAACAATATACTCATCTATATTTATTATTTTATATATTTTTCCTATGTAATGGAATCTCTTCATCTCCTTTTCTTTCCGAGGATCAAAAATGGGGGTCCTCGCAATACCGATGTGAAAACGGGTTTCGGTCTGCATTTCGTAGGGTAAACAAACGCAAATACACACACATAGCATATATATATTAACTGAAAATTTGGTTCAATATTTTGTTTAATTGTATGTAATTTTATATTTATTTATTTTTCCAGAACACACTGAAATGATAGTTGAAAATTATGGAGCTTCAAATTTTTCTTTTTTCGAATCGTATTAATAAGTGACGTAAAAAGAAAAAAAAAATGCCTGCAGAAATCCACGAATTCATACTTTCCGAGGACCAACTGTGGTCCTCGCAATGTTAATGTGTGAACGAGTTTCGGTCTGCACTTGGTAGGGTAAACAAACAAAAATAAACCTACACATAAATAATTGTTGAAATTTGGTTCAAAAGCGTTTTTAATTCTAATTTTTTTTTTTTCTTCTTCTGGGCAATTAGGCGTGATATTTTAAAAAATTTCAGCAGGTAATTCTCCATCTTAAAAATCATATTAATAAATTAAGGAAAAAATAATACGGCTGCCTTTATATATAAATAAAGAACTTCGTCGATAAACGGTATAGTTTAGAAGTAAAATTATATTTATAAATCTTGCATTTGTATCAACATATGATAATTGTTTGTTTAAAACTGCAGGATTTTTCTCAGAGTGGTTGATTTAAGAAAATTATAAATCATATATGAAATTTCCAATATTTATAAAGCCTTGCGCCCTGGCATAGTCAATCAGCCTTAAATCCTACAGCCAACCAACCAACAAATACTTATAACAATATACTCATCTATATTTATTATTTTATATATTTTTCCTATGTAATGGAATCTCTGCATCTCCTTTTCTTTCCGAGGATCAAAAATGGGTGTCCTCGCAATACCGATGTGAAAACGGGTTTCGGTCTGCATTTCGTAGGGTAAACAAACGCAAATACACACACATAGCATATATATTAACTGAAAATTTGGTTCAATATTTTTTTTAATTGTATGTAATTTTATATTTATTTATTTTTCCAGAACACACTGAAATGATAGTTGAAAATTATGGAGCTTCAAATTTTTCTTTTTTCGAATCGTATTAATAAGTGACGTAAAAAAAAAAAAAAAATGCCTGCAGAAATCCACGAATTCATACTTTCCGAGGACCAACTGTGGTCCTCGCAATGTTAATGTGTGAACGAGTTTCGGTCTGCACTTGGTAGGGTAAACAAACAAAAATAAACCTACACATAAATAATTGTTGAAATTTGGTTCAAAAGCGTTTTTAATTCTAATTTTATTTTTATTTTTTTCTTCTTCTGGGCAATTAGGCGTGATATTTTAAAAAATTTCAGCAGGTAATTCTCCATCTTAAAAATCATATTAATAAATTAAGGAAAAAATAATACGGCTGCCTTTATATATAAATAAAGAACTTCGTCGATAAACGGTATAGTTTAGAAGTAAAATTATATTTATAAATCTTGCATTTGTATCAACATATGATAATTGTTTGTTTAAAACTGCAGGATTTTTCTCAGAGTGGTTGATTTAAGAAAATTATAAATCATATATGAAATTTCTAATATTTATAAAGCCTTGGGCCCTAGCATAGTCAATCAGCCTTAAATCCTACAACCAACCAATACTTATAACAATATAATCAATTATATTTAATATTTTATATATTTTTCCTATATAATGGAATCTCTGTATCTCATTTTCTTTCAAAGGATCAAAAATGGGTGTCCTCGCAATACCAATGTGAAAACGGGTTTCGGTCTGCATTTCGTATGGTAAAAAAACGCAAATACACACACATAGTATATATATTAACTGAATTTTTTTTTTTTTTTTTTTTTTTTTAATTGTATGTAATTTTATATTTATTTATTTTTCCAGAACACTCTGAAATGATAGTTAAAAATTATGGAGGTTCAAATTTTCCTTTTTTTGAATCGTATTAATACATGACGTAAAAAGAGAAAAAAAACTGCCTACAGAAATCCACACATCATTCCATTCCGAGGACCAACTGTGGTCCGCACAATGTTAATGTGTGAACGAGTTTCGGTCTTCACTTGGTAGGGTCAACAAACAAAAATAAACCTACACATTAATAATTGTTGAAATTTGGTTCAAAAGCTTTTTTAATTCTAATTTTATTTTTTTTTTTTCTTCTGGACAATTTGGAGTGATATTTTAAAAATTTTGAGCAGGTAATTCTCCATCTTACAAATCATATTATTAAATTAAGGAAAAAATAATAAGGCTGCCTTTATATATAAATAAAGAACTTCGTCGATAAACGGTATAGTTTAGAAATAAAATTATATTTATAAATCTTTCATTTGTATCTACATATGATAATTGTTTGTTTAAAACTGCAGGATTTTTCTCAGAGTGGTTGATTTAAGAAAATTATAAATCATATATGAAATTTCCAATATTTATAAAGCCTTGCGCCCTGGCATAGTCAATCAGCCTTAAATCCTACAGCCAACCAACCAACAAATACTTATAACAATATACTCATCTATATTTATTATTTTATATATTTTTCCTATGTAATGGAATCTCTTCATCTCCTTTTCTTTCCGAGGATCAAAAATGGGGGTCCTCGCAATACCGATGTGAAAACGGGTTTCGGTCTGCATTTCGTAGGGTAAACAAACGCAAATACACACACATAGCATATATATATTAACTGAAAATTTGGTTCAATATTTTTTTTAATTGTATGTAATTTTATATTTATTTATTTTTCCAGAACACACTGAAATGATAGTTGAAAATTATGGAGCTTCAAATTTTTCTTTTTTCGAATCGTATTAATAAGTGACGTAAAAAGAAAAAAAAAATGCCTGCAGAAATCCACGAATTCATACTTTCCGAGGACCAACTGTGGTCCTCGCAATGTTAATGTGTGAACGAGTTTCGGTCTGCACTTGGTAGGGTAAACAAACAAAAATAAACCTACACATAAATAATTGTTGAAATTTGGTTCAAAAGCGTTTTTAATTCTAATTTTTTTTTTTCTTCTTCTGGGCAATTAGGCGTGATATTTTAAAAAATTTCAGCAGGTAATTCTCCATCTTAAAAATCATATTAATAAATTAAGGAAAAAATAATACGGCTGCCTTTATATATAAATAAAGAACTTCGTCGATAAACGGTATAGTTTAGAAGTAAAATTATATTTATAAATCTTGCATTTGTATCAACATATGATAATTGTTTGTTTAAAACTGCAGGATTTTTCTCAGAGTGGTTGATTTAAGAAAATTATAAATCATATATGAAATTTCCAATATTTATAAAGCCTTGCGCCCTGGCATAGTCAATCAGCCTTAAATCCTACAGCCAACCAACCAACAAATACTTATAACAATATACTCATCTATATTTATTATTTTATATATTTTTCCTATGTAATGGAATCTCTGCATCTCCTTTTCTTTCCGAGGATCAAAAATGGGGGTCCTCGCAATACCGATGTGAAAACGGGTTTCGGTCTGCATTTCGTAGGGTAAACAAACGCAAATACACACACATAGCATATATATTAACTGAAAATTTGGTTCAATATTTTTTTTAATTGTATGTAATTTTATATTTATTTATTTTTCCAGAACACACTGAAATGATAGTTGAAAATTATGGAGCTTCAAATTTTTCTTTTTTCGAATCGTATTAATAAGTGACGTAAAAAAAAAAAAAAAAATGCCTGCAGAAATCCACGAATTCATACTTTCCGAGGACCAACTGTGGTCCTCGCAATGTTAATGTGTGAACGAGTTTCGGTCTGCACTTGGTAGGGTAAACAAACAAAAATAAACCTACACATAAATAATTGTTGAAATTTGGTTCAAAAGCGTTTTTAATTCTAATTTTATTTTTATTTTTTTCTTCTTCTGGGCAATTAGGCGTGATATTTTAAAAAATTTCAGCAGGTAATTCTCCATCTTAAAAATCATATTAATAAATTAAGGAAAAAATAATACGGCTGCCTTTATATATAAATAAAGAACTTCGTCGATAAACGGTATAGTTTAGAAGTAAAATTATATTTATAAATCTTGCATTTGTATCAACATATGATAATTGTTTGTTTAAAACTGCAGGATTTTTCTCAGAGTGGTTGATTTAAGAAAATTATAAATCATATATGAAATTTCTAATATTTATAAAGCCTTGGGCCCTAGCATAGTCAATCAGCCTTAAATCCTACAACCAACCAATACTTATAACAATATAATCAATTATATTTAATATTTTATATATTTTTCCTATATAATGGAATCTCTGTATCTCATTTTCTTTCAAAGGATCAAAAATGGGTGTCCTCGCAATACCAATGTGAAAACGGGTTTCGGTCTGCATTTCGTATGGTAAACAAACGCAAATACACACACATAGTATATATATTAACTGAATTTTTTTTTTTTTTTTTTTTTTTTAATTGTATGTAATTTTATATTTATTTATTTTTCCAGAACACTCTGAAATGATAGTTAAAAATTATGGAGGTTCAAATTTTCCTTTTTTTGAATCGTATTAATACATGACGTAAAAAGAGAAAAAAAACTGCCTACAGAAATCCACACATCATTCCATTCCGAGGACCAACTGTGGTCCGCACAATGTTAATGTGTGAACGAGTTTCGGTCTTCACTTGGTAGGGTAAACAAACAAAAATAAACCTACACATTAATAATTGTTGAAATTTGGTTCAAAAGCTTTTTTAATTCTAATTTTATTTATTTATTTATTTTTTTTCTTCTGGACAATTTGGAGTGATATTTTAAAAATTTTGAGCAGGTAATTCTCCATCTTACAAATCATATTAATAAATTAAGGAAAAAATAATAAGGCTGCCTTTATATATAAATAAAGAACTTCGTCGATAAACGGTATAGTTTAGAAATAAAATTATATTTATAAATCTTTCATTTGTATCTACATATGATAATTGTTTGTTTAAAACTGCAGGATTTTTCTCAGAGTGGTTGATTTAAGAAAATTATAAATCATATATGAAATTTCCAATATTTATAAAGCCTTGCGCCCTGGCATAGTCAATCAGCCTTAAATCCTACAGCCAACCAACCAACAAATACTTATAACAATATACTCATCTATATTTATTATTTTATATATTTTTCCTATGTAATGGAATCTCTTCATCTCCTTTTCTTTCCGAGGATCAAAAATGGGGGTCCTCGCAATACCGATGTGAAAACGGGTTTCGGTCTGCATTTCGTAGGGTAAACAAACGCAAATACACACACATAGCATATATATATTAACTGAAAATTTGGTTCAATATTTTTTTTAATTGTATGTAATTTTATATTTATTTATTTTTCCAGAACACACTGAAATGATAGTTGAAAATTATGGAGCTTCAAATTTTTCTTTTTTCGAATCGTATTAATAAGTGACGTAAAAAGAAAAAAAAATGCCTGCAGAAATCCACGAATTCATACTTTCCGAGGACCAACTGTGGTCCTCGCAATGTTAATGTGTGAACGAGTTTCGGTCTGCACTTGGTAGGGTAAACAAACAAAAATAAACCTACACATAAATAATTGTTGAAATTTGGTTCAAAAGCGTTTTTAATTCTAATTTTTTTTTTTTTCTTCTTCTGGGCAATTAGGCGTGATATTTTAAAAAATTTCAGCAGGTAATTCTCCATCTTAAAAATCATATTAATAAATTAAGGAAAAAATAATACGGCTGCCTTTATATATAAATAAAGAACTTCGTCGATAAACGGTATAGTTTAGAAGTAAAATTATATTTATAAATCTTGCATTTGTATCAACATATGATAATTGTTTGTTTAAAACTGCAGGATTTTTCTCAGAGTGGTTGATTTAAGAAAATTATAAATCATATATGAAATTTCCAATATTTATAAAGCCTTGCGCCCTGGCATAGTCAATCAGCCTTAAATCCTACCGCCAACCAACCAACAAATACTTATAACAATATACTCATCTATATTTATTATTTTATATATTTTTCCTATGTAATGGAATCTCTGCATCTATTTTTCTTTCCGAGGATCAAAAATGGGGGTCCTCGCAATACCGATGTGAAAACGGGTTTCGGTCTGCATTTCGTAGGGTAAACAAACGCAAATACACACACATAGCATATATATTAACTGAAAATTTGGTTCAATATTTTTTTTAATTGTATGTAATTTTATATTTATTTATTTTTCCAGAACACACTGAAATGATAGTTGAAAATTATGGAGCTTCAAATTTTTCTTTTTTCGAATCGTATTAATAAGTGACGTAAAAAGAAAAAAAAAATGCCTGCAGAAATCCACGAATTCATACTTTCCGAGGACCAACTGTGGTCCTCGCAATGTTAATGTGTGAACGAGTTTCGGTCTGCACTTGGTAGGGTAAACAAACAAAAATAAACCTACACATAAATAATTGTTGAAATTTGGTTCAAAAGCGTTTTTAATTCTAATTTTATTTTTATTTTTTTCTTCTTCTGGGCAATTAGGCGTGATATTTTAAAAAATTTCAGCAGGTAATTCTCCATCTTAAAAATCATATGAATAAACTAAGGAAAAAATAATACTGCTGCCTTTATAAATAAATAAAGAACTTCGTCGATAAACGGTATAGTTTAGAAGTAAAATTATATTTATAAATCTTGCATTTGTATCAACATATGATAATTGTTTGTTTAAAACTGCAGGATTTTTCTCAGAGTGGTTGATTTAAGAAAATTATAAATCAAATATGAAATTTCTAATATTTATAAAGCCTTGGGCCCTAGCATAGTCAATCAGCCTTAAATCCTACAACCAACCAATACTTTTAACAATATAATCAATTATATTTAATATTTTATATATTTTTCCTATATAATGGAATCTCTGTATCTCCTTTTCTTTCAAAGGATCAAAAATGGGGGTCCTCGCAATACCAATGTGAAAACGGGTTTCGGTCTGCATTTCGTATGGTAAACAAACGCAAATACACACACATAGTATATATATTAACTGAAATTTTTTTTTTTTTTTTTTTAATTGTATGTAATTTTATATTTATTTATTTTTCCAGAACACTCTGAAATGATAGTTAAAAATTATGGAGGTTCAAATTTTCCTTTTTTCGAATCGTATTAATACATGACGTAAAAAGAGAAAAAAAACTGCCTACAGAAATCCACACATCATTCCATTCCGAGGACCAACTGTGGTCCTCACAATGTTAATGTGTGAACGAGTTTCGGTCTTCACTTGGTAGGGTAAACAAACAAAAATAAACCTACACATAAATAATTCTTGAAATTTGGTTCAAAAGCTTTTTTAATTCTAATTTTATTTATTTTTTTTTCTTCTGGACAATTTGGAATAATATTTTAAAAATTTTGAGCAGGTAATTCTCCATCTTACAAATCATATTAATAAATTAAGGAAAAAATAATAAGGCTGCCTTTATATATAAATAAAGAACTTCGTCGATAAACGGTATAGTTTCGAAATAAAATTATATTTATAAATCTTTCATTTGTATCAACATATGATAATTGTTTGTTTAAAACTGCAGGATTTTTCTCAGAGTGGTTGATTTAAGAAAATTATAAATCATATATGAAATTTTCAATATTTATAAAGCCTTGCGCCCTGGCATAGCCAATCAGCCTTAAATCCTACAGCCAACCAACCAACAAATACTTATAACAATATACTCATTTATATTTACTATTTTATATATTTTTCTTATGTAATGGAATCTCTGCATTTCCTTTTCTTTCCGAGAATCAAAAATTGGAGTTCTCGCAATACCGATGTGAAAACGGGTTTCGGTCTGCATTTCGTAGGGTACACAAACGCAAATACACACACATAGTATATATATTAACTGAAAATTTGGTTAATTTTTTTTTTTTTTAATTATATGTAATTTTATACTTATTTATTTTTCCAGAACACACTGGAATGATAGTTAAAAATTACGGAGCTTCAAATTTTCCTTTTTTCGAATCCCATTAATACATTACGTAAAACGAGAAAAAAAAACTGCCTACAGAAATCCACACATCATTCCATTCCGAGGACCAACTGTGGTCCTCGCAATGTTAATGTGTGAACGAGTTTCGGTCTGCACTTGGTAGGGGAAACAAACAAAAATAAACCTACACATAAATAATTGTTGAAAATTTGGTTCAAAAGCTTTTTTAATTCTAATTTTATTTTATTTTATTTATTTATTTTTTTTTTCTTCTGGACAAATTGGAGTGATATTTTAAAAATTTTGAGCAGGTAATTCTCCGTCTTACAAATTATATTAATAAATTAGGGAAAAAATAATTTGGCTGCCTTTATATAAAAGTAAAGAATTTTGTCGATAAATGGTATTATTTAGAAATAAAATTACATCAATAAATCTTTCATTTGTATCAACATATGAGAATTGTTTATTTAAAACTGCAGGATTTTTCTCAAACAGTGGTTGATTTCAGAAAATTATAAATCATATATGGAATCACCAATATTTATAAAGCCTTGGACTTTGGACCCTAGCATAGTCAATCAGCCTTAAATCTTACAACAAACCAACCAATCAATAATTATAAAAATATACTCATCTATATTTATTATTTTATATATTTTTCCTATGTAATGGAATCTCTGCATCTCCTTTTCTTTCCGAGGATCAAAAATGGGGGTCCTCGCAATACCGATGTGAAAACGGGTTTCGGTCTGCATTTCGTAGGGTAAACAAACGCAAATACACACACATAGCATATATATTAACTGAAAATTTGGTTCAATATTTTTTTTAATTGTATGTAATTTTATATTTATTTATTTTTCCAGAACACACTGAAATGATAGTTGAAAATTATGGAGCTTCAAATTTTTCTTTTTTCGAATCGTATTAATAAGTGACGTAAAAAGAAAAAAAAAACTGCCTGCAAAAATCCACGAATTCATACTTTCCGAGGACCAACTGTGGTCCTCGCAATGTTAATATGTGAACGAGTTTCGGTCTGCACTTGGTAGGGTAAACAAACAAAAATAAACCTACACATAAATAATTGTTGAAATTTGGTTCAAAAGCGTTTTTAATTCTAATTTTATTTATTTTTTTTTTCTTCTTCTGGGCAATTTGGCGTGATATTTTAAAAAATTTCAGCAGGTAATTCTCCATCTTAAAAATCATATTAATAAATTAAGGAAAAAATTATACGGCTGCCTTTATATATAAATAAAGAACTTCGTCGATAAACGGTATAGTTTAGAAGTAAAATTATATTTATAAATCTTGCATTTGTATCAACATATGATAATTGTTTGTTTAAAACTGCAGGATTTTTCTCAGAGTGGTTGATTTAAGAAAATTATAAATCATATATGAAATTTCTAATATTTATAAAGCCTTGGGCCCTAGCATAGTCAATCAGCCTTAAATCCTACAACCAACCAATACTTATAACAATATAATCAATTATATTTAATATTTTATATATTTTTCCTATGTAATGGAATCTCTGTATCTCCTTTTCTTTCAAAGGATCAAAAATGGGGGTCCTCGCAATACCAATGTGAAAACGGGTTTCGGTCTGCATTTCGTATGGTAAACAAACGCAAATACACACACATAGTATATATATTAACTGAATTTTTTTTTTTTTTTTTTTTTTTTTTTTAATTGTATGTAATTTTATATTTATTTATTTTTCCAGAACACTCTGAAATGATAGTTAAAAATTATGGAGGTTCTAATTTTCCTTTTTTCGAATCGTATTAATACATGACGTAAAAAGAGAAAAAAAAACTGCCTACAGAAATCCACACATCATTCCATTCCGAGGACCAACTGTGGTCCTCACAATGTTAATGTGTGAACGAGTTTCGGTCTTCACTTGGTAGGGTAAACAAACAAAAATAAACCTACACATAAATAATTGTTGAAATTTGGTTCAAAAGCTTTTTTAATTCTAATTTTATTTATTTTTTTTTCTTCTGGACAATTTGGAATAATATTTTAAAAATTTTGAGCAGGTAATTCTCCATCTTACAAATCATATTAATAAATTAAGGAAAAAATAATAAGGGTGCCTTTATATATAAATAAAGAACTTCGTCGATAAACGGTATAGTTTCGAAATAAAATTATATTTATAAATCTTTCATTTGTATCAACATATGATAATTGTTTGTTTAAAACTGCAGGATCTTTCTCATAATGGTTGATTTAAGAAAATTATAAATCATATATGAAATTTCCAATATTTATAAAGCCTTGGGCCCTAGCATAGTCAATCAGCCTTAAATCCTACAACCAACCAATACTTATAACAATATACTCAATTATATTTAATATTTTATATATTTTTCCTATATAATGGAATCTCTGCATCACCTTTTCTTTCCGGGGATCAAAAATGGGGGTCTTCGCAATACCGATGTGAAAACGGGTTTCGGTCTGCATTTCGTAGGGTAAACAAACGCAAATACACACACATAGTATATATATTAACTGAATTTTTTTTTTTTTTTTTTTTTTTTTTTCTTCTGTTGTATGTAATTTTATATTTATTTATTTTTCCAGAACACACTGAAATGATAGTTAATAATTATGGAGGTTCAAATTTTCCTTTTTTCGAATCGTATTAATACATGACGTAAAAAGAGAAAAAAACTGCCTACAGAAATCCACACATCATTCCATTCCGAGGACCAACTGTGGTCCTCGCAATGTTAATGTGAGAAGGAGTTTCGGTCTGCAATTGGTAGGGTAAACAAATAAAAATAAACCTACACATAAATAATTGTTGAAAATTTGGTTCAAAAGCTTTTTTAATTCTAATTTTATTTATTAATTTATTTATTATTATTTTTTTTTTCTGGACAATTTGGAGTGATATTTAAGAAATTTTGAGCAGGTAATTCTCCATCTTACAAATCATATTAATAAATTAGGGAAAAAATAATATGGCTGTCTTTATATATAAGCAAAGAACTTCGTCGATAAATGGTATGGTTTAGAAATAAAATTACATCTATAAATCTTTCATTTGTATCAACATATGAGAATTGTTTATTTAAAACTGCAGGATTTTTCTCAAACAGTGGTTGATTTCAGAAAATTATTAATCATATACGGAATCACCAATATTTATAAAGCCTTGGACCTTGGACCCTAGCATAGTCAATCAGCCTTAAATCTTACAACCAACCAACCAATCAATACTTATAAAAATATACTCATCTATATTTATTATTTTATATATTTTTCCTATGTAATGGAATCTCTGCATCTCCTTTTCTTTCCGAGGATCAAAAATGGGGGTCCTCGCAATACCGATGTGAAAACGGGTTTCGGTCTGCATTTCGTAGGGTAAACAAACGCAAATACACACACATAGCATATATATATTAACTGAAAATTTGGTTCAATATTTTTTTTAATTGTATGTAATTTTATATTTATTTATTTTTCCAGAACACACTGAAATGATAGTTGAAAATTATGGAGCTTCAAATTTTTCTTTTTTCGAATCGTATTAATAAGTGACGTAAAAAGAAAAAAAAATGCCTGCAGAAATCCACGAATTCATACTTTCCGAGGACCAACTGTGGTCCTCGCAATGTTAATGTGTGAACGAGTTTCGGTCTGCACTTGGTAGGGTAAACAAACAAAAATAAACCTACACATAAATAATTGTTGAAAATTTGGTTCAAAACCTTTTTTAATTCTAATTTCTTTCTTTCTTATTTTCTTTGTATTTTTTTTTTTATCTAATGATTTTTTTTTTCTTTTTTTTTTTTTTTTTTTTTTTTTTTTTTCCTATGATATATTAAAATTTTTGGGCTGGCCTCTTTCCCTCTTCGAAACCATATTAATAAATTTAAAAAAAAAAAAGGCTGTTATATGTAATTAAAGTACTTCCTCAAAAAAAAAAAAAAAAAAAAAAAAAAAGGTTTCATTTTGAAATAAAATAAAAAAATAAATAATAATAATAAATCTTCCGCTTACAAATATTGTATGAGAATTGTCTCTTTAAATTTGCAGGATTTTTCTCAAAAAGTGGTTGATTAAAAAAAAAAATATATATATATATATATATATATATAAATCATTTATGGTATTTCAAATATTTTGTAAAAAATATAATCATCTATCTATCTATCTATCTCTCTCTCTCTATATATATATATCTATATATATTACGTTTCATATTTTATACTACATATACTTATCCTATCTATAGAGATCAACGCGTTCTCCTTTCTTTCCGAGGACATGAAATTTTGTCCTCGCAATGTCGATGTCTAATCGAATTTCGGTCTGCAGTTGGTAGG
Source organism: Salticus scenicus (assembly GCA_963930645.1). Lineage (NCBI taxonomy): Eukaryota > Metazoa > Arthropoda > Arachnida > Araneae > Salticidae > Salticus > Salticus scenicus. Next base: position 50,066 of record CAWVNO010000837.1, read on the forward strand.
ATAAACAAACGCACATATACACGCACGCATACATAATAAACAAATTTCAGACCTTGCGCAACTCTCACTCCCAATTAAACTGCCCATCTTCAATCTGCCTTTTTTTACATTCTTCTATATGTAATATAGAGAAAGTATTGGATTCGCGAAAATTTTCGAGCTCCGTTTTTTGATGGATTTACACATTTTGGGATGTCCAAAACACGAATTGATAGATTTTTAAACATGTCTGTCTCTCTGTATCACTTTTTTGTGGACGCTTTATCTCACGAACCAATGAATGAAATTTAACCAAACTTGGTATTTAGTTGCACCCTGACATAAACTGGAGCTGATTATAGTTGAGGATGAATCGCTCAACAGGTTGCACAGTGATCGCATTTTTTGTAAACTTTTAACATGGCAGTATAGGACAAAATTTCGTATAAATGTGCATGATTAGAGTTATATAAAACGTGTGACAATAAAATCAATATGAATTATTGATAATAGTAGTAGTTAACTAGGAAAAAAAATTGTGAATGTGGTTCCCCCATCGGTTCCCCCCTGGGGGGAAGTACCCCCCCACCCCGGGTGGGGGTAAAGTTTCAACATGGGTATCTTTCGAAAGGTCTCGTCAATACCTTTAAAAGGAATGGTTGAACTATAAATCTGTGATAATTTAAAACAAAGTTATCGATTTTTTTTACTTTTAATGAAAAAAACTTTGATTTTTTTTTTCTTTTTTTTTTTTTTTACGAAATTTAACTAAACATGGTATTTAGGTGGTCCCCGACATAAACTGGTGCTGATTACATTTGGGGATCAATCACTCAACAGGTGGCGCTGAGATCGCGTTTTTTCTAAATTTTTAACATGGCAGTATAGGACAAAATTTCGTATAAATGTATATTCAGTTATTTTTAACTTGTGATTGCAAAATTAATATGAATTACTAGGAAAAAAAAATTGTGTATGTGGGGGCATCGCTTCCACCCTGGGGTGGGGGGGGGGGTAAATTTTCAAGATGGGTATAGTTCGAAAGATCTCGCCAATACCTTTAAAACGAATGGTTGAACTATAAATCTCTGATAATTTAAAACAAAGTTATCGATTTTTTTTTACTTTTAATGAAAAAAACTTTTTTTTTTTTTTTTTTTAAACGAAATTTAACTAAACTTGGTATTTAGGTGGTCCCCTACATAAACTGGTGCTGATTACATTTGGGGATAAATCACTCAACAGGTGGCGCTGTGATCGCATTTTTTCTAAATTTTTAACATTTCAGTATAGGACAAAATTTCGTATAAATGTGTATAATCAGTTATTTTTAACTTGTGATTGCAAAATTAATGTGAATTATTGATAGTAGTAGTAGTTAACTAGAAAAAAAAAATTGTGTATGTGGGGGCATCGCTTCCACCCTGAGGGGGATGTACCCCCCGGGGAGGTAAATTTTCAAGATGGGTATAGTTCGATTGATCTCGCCAATACCTTTAAAACGAATGCCTGAACTATAAATCTGTGATAATTTAAAACAAAGTTATCGATTTTTTTTTTTTACATTTAACGATTTTTTTTTTTTTTTTTTTTACATATTGTTACTGAGTGAATATGTATAGGAAAATATAGAAGAAAGTCTTGTGGTGGCCACAACATACTAGTTTTAGTTGCGATATTTTCGGCCACTAAATGCTCTTATTCATCATAAGGTAAAATAATGTTTAAAAAATAAAAATATAGATGTTTGATACTATCATGCTTATCATAATATTTCTTTTAAAATATCGTTTTTATTCTCTGACAAAAAAAAAAAAAAAAAAAAAAAAAAAAAAGAAGATTCTTTATAATAGTGAAGCTTTGTCTCTTTAAGTATTCATCTGCTCTGTTTTAGCGTCTGAATAATAGCCCAATATATTTGCAGTATCTTTTATTAGAATGATGACATATTATGGAAGATTTTTAACTATGCTTGAGGAAATGTCGCTTCAAAGATCTTTTAAAATTTAAAGCAATATTTTATGGCGAAGGTGGGTCCGCACTCGGTAGAATAAACAAGCGCAAATACATACACGCATACATATTAACTGAAAATTTGATATAATATTTTTTTTCTTAAAAAAAAAAAAAGTTTTATTTATTTATTTATTTATTTAATTTCCCAGAACACATTGAAATAATATTTTAAAAATTTCGAGCTCTCAAGTTTCCCGCTTTCCAATCATATTTATAAATAACGTAAAAAATAAAATAAATAAAAAATGAAAAAATGAAAAAATAATAAAACTAAATCCACGCATCTTTCCTTTCCGAGGACCAATTGTGGTCCTCTCAATGTTCATGTGTAACCGAGCTTTGGTCTGCACTTAGTAGGGTAAACAAACAAAAATAAACACACACACACACACACAAATACATATTAAATACATTTCATACTCTGCTAATTTATTTATTTTAATTGACTGCCTATCTGGCAGCTTGTACTTTTGTTTACTTGCAAATATTTCGGGCACTAAATGCTTCGATTCATGTTAAACTAATGGAATGTTTAAGAGAGAGAGATTGATTGAAACTTTGTCTGTGTTTCTATCTGCCCAATTATTTTGGGGATGTCTTTTAAAACTCTGATACATTCTGTGTGGTTTTTAACTATGTTTGATAAAACTTTGATTCAAAGACTTTTATTATTATTGTTATTATTAATATTTAAAATGACGTTTCTTCTATAAGCATTTGCACAGAAATTAAAAAAAAAAAAATCGAGCTGGCAATCTTTTCAGCTTTCAAATCATATTAATATATAAATAATAATAATAATAACAATAATAATAAAATAGAACCGCTTTTAAGTACATATGAAGAACTTCCTTAACAAATGATGTTTAAAAATAATAATAATAAAAGTAATAAATAAATTTTCCATTTAAAAATAACACATGGCAAACAATTTCTTTGAAAATGCAAAGTTTTTTTTTTTTTTTTTTCCTTTCTCAAATACTGTTTGATTTTGAGAGATAAAAAGAACTAATATGAAATCTCTAGCATTCATAAAAATGTATTCATATATGAGAAGAAATATACTGATTCACTCTACCAATCGTGATTCCCGCATTTTCCTGTTTTCCCGAGGACCAGAAATGTGTCCTCGCAATGCTGATGCATAACCGGGTTTTGGTCTGCATTTTGTAGGTTAAACAAACGAAAATACACACACACACACTTACATATTATTTGAAAATTTTGTTAAAAGATATTTTTTTAATTTAAGATTCTTAAAAAAAATATATATATATTTACATTTAATAATCCTCGATGAATGGTAGCTTTTAGAAATTAAAGAAAGAAAAAAGAAAAAATTAAGAAATCTTTCGTTTGAAAATAACATATGAAAACTGTTTGCTTTAAGCTGCAGGGTTTTTCCTAAAAACAGTAAATTTCGTAAGATTATTAATTATATATAAGATATATTTATAAAAATATACAAGATATATTTATAAAAATATATCCTTATATAGGTTATATTTATAAAAATATACTCACGCGCATATATTATATTATACATTTTATAATATAGGTATCTTTGGTCTGCACTCGAAAGAAATGTAAATACCCATAAATAACAAAAAATTTTCATACCCTGCTGATTTCTCACTCTTAATTAGAATGTCGATATTTACTCGCCTGTTTTTACTTGCACTTTTCAAACACTGAAAACCATGTCAGTCAATAAGTAATTTAATGTTTGAAAATTAATATTTTAGAAAAAACGACGACCTATATATTTATACATTTTTCTTTAAGTTTGTGAAAAAATGTTGTTTTTAATCTCCCATTAATAAAGGGGAGTTTTAAAAACTTGAAGCTATGTTTGTCTATCTGCGGCATTTTGACATCTAAATAAACAGCTTAATTTCATTCTGTTTTATTATTATTATTGTTGTATTAGATCTCTGATATACATATATTCTATAAGATTCTTAGCTATATTTCATAATTATCAGTTTAAAAGAATTTTAAATTTTAGAATATATATATATATATATATATATATATATTCTTTTTTTTTCAGATCACGTTGCATTTCAATTTTTTCGAGCTGTCTGTCTCCTAAATTTCAAATCATCTTATGCGAAATCTGCAAACAGGCAATCTTGTATTTTTAAAATTATGATAAATTAAAAATCACTTCGTTTTTTATGTTGAATTATATAAACGTTAATAAATAAATAAATAACAGCGAATTTTAAACCTTATTCGAGAAAAGTTAAAAATTGACCATAAATATTAATTTTAGGTGTTAGTTTGAACTTCGCTGAGTTCGTTTAAAAATAAAAGGTTTTACACTTATTTTATGAAATATCTAAATTATATATAATTTAAATATATTATTATTAGGGGTGGGAATCGATTAAGAGTTTTAACTGGGTTAATCGTAGTTCATTAATCGATTAATCGGTCGATTAATCGAATTTTTAATCGGTTTTCATTTTTCTTTATATAATTTTATTTCAATGATGAATAAAACTCTCATATTGTGTCATATTATTCATAAGTTTGACTGATATATATATATATATATATATATATATATATATTTTTTTTTTTTTCAAAAAATTTTGTCTAATCCACCTGTTTCATAGCTGAAATTTAAATCAATTTTCAGAGTAATAATTGGTGACTTTAAGTGTTGATTTTATATAAATATTTTCACTTGTTTATTTTTTTTTTATTTTTTTTTTTTTAAGTAAATTATTTTTTTAATTCATTTTGAAAGAAACATTAAATGGATTTACACATATTTTAGTTTTTTATTTGCAGGCCTTGTCCATTTAGTTCTTCTTTGTCGCTTCGGACTAGGGCACAGTATGTTATTTTCTGTTTCTACTTCAATAGTTACTATCAGCAATTCTGAACAGACAATAAACGCTTGAAGATATTGTGAAACCCTGTTGACATTTCCCCCATCAGAGGGATAGTGGAAATCTCAATTCTTTTCTTTTATCTTTAGCATTTCCCTTTTTTGAAAGCTTCTTGTTTCTGAGAATACTATTATACTAGCCAACACTTTCTGTAGAAAGCTAAAGACAGGTGGTGTTGCTCCAGAATGCATATGAAGCGGCATTTTGTTTAATAACTGTCCTCCCCCTTTTTTTCTATCAACAAAAGTCCAACAGCTTCTTTTGAGAGGTTTTATTTTTATTTATTTTATTTTTTTTCTTCATTTATTTTTTTTTTTATTTATTTATTTATTTATTTTTTTATTTTTTTACTTTTTCATTATTTGATGGATGTTTCTTAGAATATTAGTTAGCATAATGTGTGAAAAAATATTTTGTAGGCAGAAAAGCATTTTTACTTTAATTCGTAGTTTGAAAATTTTAATCGAATTAATCGATCCGATTAACTCGATTAAAAAAATTGATCGGGACTAAGCATTGATCGATTAACCGAACCGATTAATCGATTAATCGGCACAGCCCTAATTATTATCACCTCAAACTTTAACTTATTTTAACTATTTAAATATATAAGTAAAAGTATACAACCGGTATATCCCTTCGAGCTGCTATATCCTGGAAAACCAGGGGGGAAAAAAAAATGCTGAAAAATCTGCAAATAATCTGAAGGTATTTGAAACAAATATTATAATAATTGCAGTTTGGAAGCAAAAATCACCCCCCCCCTTTCTTAAATTTTTTATTGTTCCAAAATGTTTTGATAATCAGCAGTTTTTTTTTTTTCTTTTTAAAAGTTTTTCTACATTTTTTTTCTATTAAAGCTGTGAACTTTATTGTGATTTCAGAATTTAATCGGTTAAAAAATTAAATTTGGTGCAATTTTTTATGTGTTAACAAACCATAATACAAAATATCACTTTATTTTGAAAATGTACAAATAATTTTCCATTGAATAATGCAAATATATATATATATATATATATATATATATATATATATATATATATGTATATGTATGTATATTTTCTTTTTTACTTCTCTTATAATTAAAAGGACGGGAGAAAAAAAACAATTTCAAATAGTGCAATTTATTTTTCCGTGTGTATGTTTTCTGCGTAATATATGTAAAAACACGTGGACCGATATTTGTTTTATTCAAAAGAAAAGAATGTGGTTTTTGACTCCCCGCACTTGATAGCTGACATTCCGGTCTTAAACGAGACAATCCCTTTTTACTGGGGATTTTAAGAAGATATTCCCTAATAAACCCACAAATTTTCCCTTCTTCCGGTCCTCGCTTTGAATGCAAAATGCGGAAATTTTATATTTAATTTATTAAAAAAATTTTGGATCATCTGGGTTCTCCCATGTCTATAATTAAGAAAACGATAATTTATATTTGGATATGTTAATTTATACCGGAGATATAAATAATTTTAGGTGGACCTCGCAATGAATGCAAAATTACGGGGACCTCACTTGGTAGGGTAAACCGGTATGTGTGTGTGTGTGTGTGTGTGTGGTATCAATAAAAGAAGGTGAAACGTAACTTTTACACGAGGCCTTTCTAAAGGATTCTGATCCATAGTCACGTGAGATTCAGGGAAAACCACAGAAAATTACATAAGCAGCTAAACCAGCAGGTATGACTGACCTGGTTTCGAATCCCACCTTTCCTGTTTACCGGCTTCGTAAGTAGAACTTCACAGCTTTTGGTGGTACCACTTCAAATAACAACCGCACATAAACCGTAGTGTATCCAAATACTTTTATATGCCCCTGTAAATGAATTATAAGTGCAGCACATATGACTTTTCACAGAGAACATATTATTTTACACGTCAGAAAATTTTAGTTTTATTGGACGATCAATTTATATTTAAATAATTTACAGCACAGACAGACTTACAGACAAACCGAAATCATAAACATTTTGTTTTCTTTCGAACAATCATGAAAATATTGAAACAAATTTGAACTTTTATTTTGCAAAAATTTTTAACATGATTTTAAGGGTTTGTAAAATACAGAGGGCTTCAAAATATAATTAAAATGAAAGATCGCATAAAACACGTTTCCAACAAAAAATATTTCATTGTTTGATTTTAAGATTTACTATGATAAAAAAAAAAAAAAAAAAAAAAAAAAAACAATAAACTACAGAAGATCCACAGAAACGAAATTATAAAATTTGTTCCACTGTTTACACATTTTGGATTACATATATATTTCCTGTTTTAACTTATGCTTGAGAAACTTAATTATTAATGAGTAAAATTTTTTCAAAAGCTTCAAACAACACAGAGAAGCATGGAGATATGCATGTTAGGATTCACCTGAAGGGACAGAAAGCGAAACACATGGATTAGGGAGCAAACCAAAGTTACTGATGCCTTTCGTAGAGTTAAGAAGTTAAAATGCAGCTAGAATGAGCACCTTGCCAGGAGAAACGGCGATAGATTGGATCATCGAAGTCCTATTTTGGATTCCGAGAGATAAGAAAACATCAGAAAAAAAAAAAAAAAAAAAAAAAAAAATGTGTCGTTCGAGAGATGAGATTGTGAAGTTAGGAAAAGCGGAATGGAGAAAAATTTCAGGAAACAGGGTAGATTGGGATCACCTAGGAAAGACCTTCATCTTGCAGTGGATTGACAAAGACTGATATTAAAACAGGAATAAACTACTACGTCAGAAACGCCAAAGAAAAATTATTGAGGTGCATACAGCTGTTTCGGTAGCCTAAAGCGTACCGTCATCAGTGAAAAAGAATTCTGAATCTGGAGAAGTGCTCATATATATAGGAGAGGGACCGGATTTAGTTCAACCAATAGGATTACGGAAGAGGTGGGGAGTGTGGCCAATAGGAATTAAGGAATGTGTAGCTGTGTAAACTGTAGAAAAATTAAGGAAATGTGGACTGAATGTAAAATTTCCAACAATCAGACAAATAGGGAACAGCGAAATCACAATTTACAAGGTTTTTAAAATTTTTATAAATATGAAAAGCTTCAAAGAAATCGAGTTCATGAATGGATTTAGGTCTGCAAATTATTTTAGCTGAATTAAATTTAAAATTATGATTTTCCTCCCAGCAATGTTTAGAAATAGCCGATTTATTGGTTTCTTGTTTGCGGACGTAATTCATATGTTCTTTTAGACGAAATTTAAGACTGCGTTTAGTTTGGCCAATATATGATAAACCACACTGACAGGCCCCCAGGGGGGTACCTTCTTCAGGTGTTCAGGGGGAGTCACGCACCCCGGGCCCGAGTGATCTTTTTTTCTTCTCTTTTTTTTTTTTTTTTTTTTACATTTAGGTTTTTTTCTTGCTTTTTCGTCCTTGTTTGTTTTTTTCTTGCTTTTTCGTCCTTGTTTGTTTTTTTTTGTTTTTACTGCCAATAAGCTCTTGGTACTTGTTCTTGTTTGTTGTTCTTGTGAAAAAAGAAAAATTGAAGAAAAAAATAAAAAATTTGAAAAATCAACAAAAAAATGAAACAGTTTACCGTGTTTTACTCACCTTTTTGGTTTCTACTTACCTTGTTTGTTTTTACTCACCTTTATTTTTTGGTCTTGTTCTTGTTGGTAATAATAAAATTAGTTAATTTTCTAAAACATTAACCAAGCTCAGATCGGTGTAGATGTGGCGCTGGTTATTGGGTTGGCGATTTGGTGAGGGTCTCACGGTAGTCTAGCCTTGGGAGCACACTGGGAGACTGGTGCCCTTGGTGAAGGTGAGACAACGGTTACTACTCGAACGAGAAACACCGGACTAACACGACTACCACATGTGATTCCTGAGCTGGGTCACTAATCTGGTAGCTGGTGAGTGGTTATGGGTGTCCCAGGGAGTGATTCTGAAAACCCTTTGCTTTTACGTCTGTTCAAGAAACGGGCTGACTTGTGGGACTAAGGAAACCCTCGACCTTTTCTCTTTTATTCTGATTATGGCGACAAATTTAGGAATTACGGATAATGCGACTGGCTCGGGCCAAGCTAATAATACACAAGCGAAATCTTGGGGCGACAGATGTGATGAATTCTCTTCAACGCTGAATGAAAATAATGTTTTTGTAAATTGTGAAGCCAGATTCTTTGTTGTAAAACGAAATGAAGGAGATTTTTCAAAAACTTCTCCATTTTTAATTCAAAAGGCTGTACAGTCCATCGTAGGCGAACCTAAATCTGTAAAAAAACTTAAAACAGGGGAATTACTGATCGAACTTGAGAACAATAAGCAAGCAAAAAATTTAAAAAAATGTACTTTATTCGGAAATATGCCTGTTACTGTTACTGTTCATAGAAGCCTAAACACTAGCCGCGGAGAAGGTGGGGACTCGACCGCTTCTGAAGATAATAACGTAGATACTTTTATCTAAAAAGAATTAAAATGACTAATTTCATTTCTTGGAATTGTAGAGGTTTTAATAACAAACGGGATGAAATAAAAGATATTGTCTTTGATCATCGACCTATCTGCATCGCTTTTCAAGAGACATACTTAAAACAAAGTGATATTGTGAAGATTCGCGGCTATAACTGCTTCAGGAAGGATTTCCACCAGAATAACAGGGCTACTGGTGGTGTTGCTTTACTTATCTCTAATAGTGTTCCACACTCCAATATTCCATTAAACACTAATATCCAAGCCGTTGCTGTCCAAATTCATATTCACTTCTTAGTAACTTTTTGCACAATCTATTTACCACCAAACATGCCTCTTCGACACCATGAACTCAATAGCCTTATTCTGCAACTGCCAACCCCGTTTATCATTCTTGGAGATTTTAATGGTCATAATCCACTTTGGGGTAGTCCTGACATAAATTCACGTGGCCAAATAATTGAAGACTTTGTTACTGACAATAATTTATGTATTTTAAACAATGGTGACAATACTTATTTCCATGAACCTTCCAGGACATTCCATGCAATTGACCTTGCCATCTGCTCACCTATTCTTTACCCATATCTTAATTTCTTTATCAGCAATGACTTACACAATAGTGACCACTTCCCATTGTTTCTTAACTTTTTATGATTTTAATCACTCTCTTACTCATAATCCTCGTTTTATTTATGACAAAGCTGATTGGGCTGCTTTTTCTTTAAATGCAACTATTACAAATGACATGATTCAGGGAGACATAAATAGGGCAGTTACTGAGGTTAACAATACTATAATTAATTCTGCAAATACATCTATTCCTAAGTCTACTGGCCATCTCATTAAGCACTCAAAACCATGGTGGAACGAGGACTGCAAATTAGCTAAAAAACTTAAACAAAAAGCATGGGGAATTTTTCGCAGATATCCTACCACTTCCAATTACATAGCATATAAGCGTGCAAGGGCAAATGCACGTAAAGTCCAGAGGAAATCCCAAAGAGAGTCTTGGATCAGCTATGTATCCAGTATAACATCAAACATTAGCAGTAAACAACTATGGCAGCGTGTCAGAAAAACAATGGGAATTCAAACTAATCACAGTATTTCATTCCTTAAACTTAATGGTCAGACTATTACCTCTATAAAAAATATTGCAAATACCATTGGCAGTTGTTTCTCTAGTACATCAAACTCAAATTCCTATTCTGAACCATTTCTTTCATATAAAAATAGAACTGAACGCTCTATTATCAACTTTAATTCTAACTCTTTTGAAGATTACAATAAGCCTTTTACTGAAAATGAATTAACCAATAGTCTGAAGAATACTCACTCCTCTGCTCCTGGGCCTGACGGCATAACATACACCATGATTAAACACTTTTCCAGATATTCCCTTAAAAATCTGCTTAAACTTTATAATAGAATCTGGTCGGAGCATGTTTTTCCCATTGCCTGGCGCGATGCTATCGTTATACCATTTCCCAAACCTGGTAAAGATGCATCTGATCCAAAGAACTATCGACCAATCGCCTTAACTAGCTGCCTGTGTAAACTTTTAGAGAAAATGATCAACAACCGACTTGTTTTTATGTTAGAGAAGAATAATTTAATTTCACCATGGCAAAGTGGATTTCGTAAAGGTCGTTCGACAATCGACAATATTCTTTTATTAGAGACGAATATTCGTAATTCTATTGTTAGACGTAGCCATCTGGTGTCAGTTTTCTTTGATATCGAAAAAGCATATGACAAAACCTGGCGTTACGGTATTTTAAGAGATCTTTTTAATTTAGATTTTAGAGGAAACCTTCCTATTTTTATTCAAAACTTTCTAAATGTCAGACGTTTCCGTGTTCACATTGGTTCAACTTACTCAGATTTTTATTTTCAGGAAGAAGGTGTACCTCAAGGCAGTGTCTTGAGTGTCACACTTTTCTCATTAAAAATTAATGATATTCTAAAACAGTTGCCACCTAATGTACAGGGCAGTCTTTATGTTGATGACCTACAAATTTCTTGCAAGGGAAACGACATGCGTTTTATCGAACGTCAATTACAACTTGCTATAAATCGCATTACAAAATGGACAAAAGAAAATGGCTTTACGATTTCTAATGACAAAACACAGTGTGTGCATTTTTGTCGTAAACGTGGTCTTCATCCTGACCCAGAGATTTTTATGAATGGTAACAAAATTTCTGTTGTTGACACAGCTCGTTTTTTGGGTGTTCTTTTTGATAAAAAACTTACTTTTATTCCACATATTTTATATTTACGGACGAAATGTGATAAATCATTAAATATTTTAAAAGTTCTTTCAAACACTTCCTGGGGTGCTGATCGTACTTCTCTCCTGAAAGTTTACCGTGCTCTTATACGCTCCAAGTTAGATTATGCATGCCAAGTTTATGGCTCTACTTGCGTTTCTTATCTGAAAAAACTTGACACGGTGCACCATTCTGCTCTCAGAATTTGTTCCGGTGCTTTCCGTACATCTCCCGTTCAGAGTTTATATGTTGACTGTGTGGAACCTTCCCTCACTAACATCAGACAAAAGCTCTCCTTGGAGTTGTATTATCGCATACTTTCTCATTCTCATCACCCACTTCAACCTCATATTGGTAGCATAGATCATTCTCTTTTTCAAAATCGCCCTTCTTGCATCCCACCATTTGGTCTGAGAATAAAAAACATTCTTTCCGGTACATCACTCAGTGACATTAATGTTCGCCCTCGCTCCTTTTCATATATGACTCCTTGGCATTACAAGACTGTCACTCTCATTCACCTGTTCAATGGTTTCGACAAATCCAGTACTGATGCAACCGTTTTTCAGACACTTTTCGCATATCATCGCCAGACATACAATGACTACATTGATATTTATACAGATGGGTCAAAAATGAGTGGACTTGTTGGCTGTGGTGTCGTTCTGGATAACACTGTTATTAGCTATCGCCTCCCGAGTACATTTTCCATTTTTTCTGCAGAGTTCATTGCTGTTGATGTTGCTCTCAAACTCATTTCATCCCATTGTCATAGAAAATTCATCATCTATACTGACTCAAAGAGTGTCTTGGATTCCTTGACTTCTAGCTCTTGCTCTTCCTCTTTTACTTCAGTTTTAAAAATTCATAACGAACTTCTTAGAAAGGGATACAAAATTTTATTTTGCTGGGTTCCTTCTCACGTTGGCATTAAAGGTAATGAAGCTGCAGATAGAGCTGCAAAGCAGGGATTGACTCCTCTTGAATGTCCAATTCCATATGAAGATATAAAACTTGCATTAAGAAGTTCTTTAAGAAATATCTGGCAACGAGAGTGGGAATGGGAAATTAATAATAAATTACAGGGGATTAAATCAAACATTGAAATATGGCCTACATTAACTCCACGAAAACATGATGTTATTATTACTAGACTTAGAATTGGGCATTCAAGATTTACACACCGGCATTTACTCCTAGGGGAAAGTGAACCTTCTTGTCCCAAATGTCACTTTAGTCAACTTACCATTCGCCATATCCTGACAGACTGTCCTTGTCTCCGTCATCTTTATCGGCAGTTTTTTAAATCATCCTCACCAAATTTGACAAGCCTTCTGAGTAGCAATCCTCATTCAGAACTGATAAATTTTTTAAAACATTCGGGTATTTATTGTGAAATTTGATTTTACTCTATCTTTTATCTTGTGCTGTTTGGTTTTAATTGTTATGTAACTGCATTAATTTTTTAAAGTATCTTTTTCCTTGACTTTGTGGATGGGGGTAATCCCCCCATCCATGTGCTTACCTTTGGCTATTTTTTTTTTAGCATCTCTGTTTGGCGCAGTATGTCCTTCCTGGGACGTTGCGCCATAAAAAGACACCAACCAACCACCAACCAACCACACTGACAGGAAATACTATAAATGCCCCAAGAATTATGCGTATCAATAGGATCTTTTAACTGAGAAAAGGTGAGTTTATTGGAAGGCGAAAATATTATTTTAAAATCATATTGTTTGAGAATTTTAGCTATGGTTTGACTGGTTTTATAAAAATAGGGTAAAACAATACTGATATTAGATGTGACTGATTTAGTAGACGAAATACGAGGGAGTTGTAATTTTTGGATAGCTTTGTCTATAATGGAAGGGTCATAACCTCTGTCAATTGCGATGGCTTTCAGGTATTTAATTTCAGATTTCAATAAAATAGGATTTGAACAAATATTAAGGGCACGGTTTACAAAAGTATAGAAAGCAGCCATTTTTTGGTTAGGTGGGTGACATGAACGCGCATGGGGAGGAAGGGAGACAGCAAAATTTTTACGATATACAGTGGTTGAAAATCCATTTACAGTGCGAGAGACGAGGGTATCAAGAAATGGAAGGGAGCCATTGTTTTCTATTTCATATGTAAACTGGATATACTTTATAATATACTTAATATACTTTTGTAAACCGTGCCCTTAATATTTGTTCAAATCCTATTTTATTGAAATCTGAAATTAAATACCTGAAAGCCATCGCAATTGACAGAGGTTATGACCCTTCCATTATAGACAAAGCTATCCAAAAATTACAACTCCCTCGTATTTCGTCTACTAAATCAGTCACATCTAATATCAGTATTGTTTTACCCTATTTTTATAAAACCAGTCAAACCATAGCTAAAATTCTCAAACAATATGATTTTAAAATAATATTTTCGCCTTCCAATAAACTCACCTTTTCTCAGTTAAAAGATCCTATTGATACGCATAATTCTTGGGGCATTTATAGTATTTCCTGTCAGTGTGGTTTATCATATATTGGCCAAACTAAACGCAGTCTTAAATTTCGTCTAAAAGAACATATGAATTACGTCCGCAAACAAGAAACCAATAAATCGGCTATTTCTAAACATTGCTGGGAGGAAAATCATAATTTTAAATTTAATTCAGCTAAAATAATTTGCAGACCTAAATCCATTCATGAACTCGATTTCTTTGAAGCTTTTCATATTTATAAAAATTTTAAAAACCTTGTAAATTGTGATTTCGCTGTTCCCTATTTGTCTGATTGTTGGAAATTTTACATTCAGTCCACATTTCCTTAATTTTTCTACAGTTTACACAACTACACATTCCTTAATTCCTATTGGCCACACTCCCCACCTCTTCCGTAATCCTATTGGTTGAACTAAATCCGGTCCCTCTCCTATATATATGAGCACTTCTCCAGATTCAGAATTCTTTTTCACTGATGACGGTACGCTTTAGGCTACCGAAACAGCTGTATGCACCTCAATAATTTTTCTTTGGCGTTTCTGACGTAGTAGTTTATTCCTGTTTTAATATTCCAACGCCAAGTCTCCTGCTATTAAAGGCTGATATTGATAACATGCTATGTATATAAATATTTTATAAAAAAAATTGGTAGGGAGATAAAGATAGCGTTTGTTGTTTCACAGCATTTCACCGAAATGCTTTTGTCAGGTTTGATCCCATGTGCGCTCGTCGGCCTAACCGTTCAGAGTTTTCCGTGGTTTTCTCCGAAACTTGCCTAAATACTGGCTAAGACCCTTTAGAAAGATCCCTCACGGAGGGCACTCTCCCTCAGGCCTAGGATCCTGGTTTTACTTCCTAAACACCGTAGTGCTTGGACAAAGAGTTAATCGGTAGAGCACTAATTGAAATCTATAAAAAAGAAAAAAAAAATCTGTCAGAGCCAGAATTTAATCTAGTACGACAGGACTTTTTTGTATATTAGAAACGTTTTTTGTCAATTTTTCCATGAAAAGGCCTGTGATTTGTGATAACTGTGCCTGTGCACACACGTATCAACCCCGATTGCATACATTTATTGGAAGAGATAGCGTCTATTGTCAGTCAAGTCAACGAGGTGCTTCGAAGTACCCGCATTTGGTCACGGGCCTCTACACAGTGTTGCTAGATTGGGGACGTTTTTTATTCAACTACCACCAATAATTTTGAGAAGGGATATTTGATATATGCAAAAGACGATTAATCTTCGAAGCGATTAGGCAACAGTTTCAATTAAAAATTGCTGGTGAATATTGAATTAAAAAAGTCCCCAATCTGGCAACACTATGGCTCTACAATAGTTTGAAGTTTGGATTAGTTCCCCAAATGAAAAACAATAATTTTTAATTTTTCGATGAATTCTCTTCCGCTTTTTGAATTAAAATCTACATTAAAAGAACCGTCAAGAAATAAACCAAATACATTAAACTCAAATTTATTTATTTATTTAACTGTAAGAACGTGTGAAAAATAGTTTATTCCATAATTTTGAATACGATTGTCTACAAAAGATTCAATTAATAAAAATGACGCGAAAGTAATATTGAATTATATTCATGATGCTGACGCATGTAAGAAAAATTGCTAAAAATAATTCGAACTCTCTCTCTCTAAATCTAACTTTTGAACGGTTTGAACTTTTTCTCAGAAATTGGTGACTTTTGTTTAACTTAATCTTTTTCTAGTTATTAATCCAACACATTAAAGTCGATTTTTAAATATGTCAAAGTTCTTACAATTACATACAATAATTATCTTCTCCCTCAATTTAAATAAAAGAAAATTGTTACAGGTTTATTTTCTCCGACATAAAAAGAAATATATATTTATTATTCGCATGCAAATAAATTTATTGTCATGGGATTATTTTGAGAACTAGCCTGTTCTTCCGCAAGCTTCGGAGAAACCGTAAAAAACCCCCAACAGCTAGATGGACGAAGGCGACTTGGGATTAAACCCGACATCTCCAGCCTACCAGCATCGAGAACAGAACCGCTCGGCCACTGAAATAGGCTTTTTTTATTGAAAGTCAAAAAAATAGTATTAAGCACCTTCAAATAATTTGTTAAAAGTTATATTGTTAATAAATAAATTAGATTTTTTTTCCTTTTTAATTAGAATATTTCACTAAATATTTTAAACTAGTTTTTATATATAAAAACTTTTTACTTTCTCTTACCCATAGGGTCGAGAAAGTATTGTTTTAGGGTCAAATTTTCGAACGTGAGTTTTTGTTATATTTACATGTTCTGACTCTGAGGTCCCCTGAATACGAAAATCATGTTTTTAGTGAATGGTCTGTGTGTCTGTCTGTTATCAGCATATCTCAAGAACAAATAATAGCAGAAATTCCAAACGTGCATCACATAGGGATGCTACACTAAGCTTTTCGTTGAGATGAAGCAAATGGTTCGTGTACAGGGACACTCAAAAGTATTCAAATACATTACGTCTACGGGGGAAATTGCAGGTAAGTAGAGTTTAACTTCTATAGACTGCACTAAACCAAATGAAACGAATATATATTTTGTGTAATAGCGATAGTCAACTGGGGAAAAAAATGTGTATGTAGGAGGGAATTCCCCTCTCGAGGGGAGTAAATTTTCATAATGGGTATCTTTCAAAAAAGCTCGCCAATACCTTTAAAACGAATGGTTGAACCATCGATCTGCAATAATTAAAAATAAAGTTATCGATTTTTTTCATTAAAAAAAAAAAAAAAAAAAAAAAAAAATGTAATATTGAGAATAAATTCAATTTTATTTTTTTATATTTAGAGTTATACTACTTCTCTTTTCTCTAATATGTAAATCGTATGCATTATCATGGGAGATAATTTTTTTTAAATAATAGTTTTAATAAATTATTTTTAATGAGTGAATTTTTATAGAAAAATATAGAAGAAAGTCGTGTGGTGGACACAGCACACTAGTTGTTTGTTGTTAGTGGATGTGCTTTACTAATAATATTTTACCATTTCCAAGAAAGCTGTTCGGGAATTGAAATAAATTCCTCATAGAGCTATGGTAAATAATGTATGTTTTAAGCTAAATTTACATTGCTTGTTTTGTGTACATTAATGAAACGGGGGGTTGAGGGGGCAGTAGCCCCCCTCACACAGAACTAGTTATCATATAAAACTCTTCCTAAGCCTAATTTGAATTGTTTAAGATAGGTTATCATAACAGTACTCGTTATCTTACCTCTTAATCTCCAACCTGTATTTATAGTATTAAATTTCAGGGTAAGAGAAAGTAATGTGAGTTTAGATTATTTCTATTAAAAGTAGATTATTTCTATTAAAGAGAGAATTATTTTCATCACCAGATTATTTCTATTAAAAGTATTTTAAAACAGATTTTTTTAATAAAGACCCGAAACAATAGTACGAGTACTTAGTAATCTCAACTAATTTATTAGAAATGTATATATATATATTTTATAAATCACATCAGTTTTCTATTTACTTATTTATTTTATTTTTTATCATTCATAGAAATTTTTTTAAATAAAAGTATTTAAAGTTTAAGTATTGAAAATTTTCACTTATGATAAATAAAGTAGTTTTTAATTAGATTTATTTTTTTACATACGTAAATAATATTCAGAAATTTCAGCTTCAATTGGATAAAATTAAAAAATACTTGCTTTAAACGAGGAAGGAAAAAAATATTATTTAAATGTAATAATTATACTGAAATTGATAAAATTTTTTACTCTGATAAATATTCTAATTTAAATACAACAATATTTACGCATATGAATTGTATTTTTTTTATCAGGTTCAGAAACTACTCTGAGTAATGTTGTCGTCATATACATATTCCTGTACAATATAGTATATAGTTCTATGATTTTGAAAACTATCTGCACATATATTTAGAAAAAGCGACTTCAACCAAAGATTCTGTTCAGCCTGTGTTACACAGCAAATCAGACGCTTCTTTTAAGTGTAATTATTTAAAATTAATTTTGTTAAAAATTATTCGGTATTATGTTTTTAAATATATTTAAAACACTTTAAACACACGTAAATATAAATTTATTTAAAAGATGTTAAAATTATTTTTATAAAAATAATTTTAACATCTTTTAAATAAATTTATATTTACGTGTGTTTAAAGTGTTTTAAATATATTTAATACAAATGACACGTGTTCAATTTAACTCTTTATTTTTTAGAGATTATTTATTATGTTTTTATTTCCGCTAAATAAAAAATCAAAGAATTTACTGCATGAAACTGATCATGTTACTTATTTGTTAATATATATATATATATACACATATAAAACCGGTATTCATTATTAAAAATTGCAATGACTAACTTTTTTTTTTTACGTGTGTGTAAAGAAATTTTAAAAATGCTATATTTTTTTTTTTATTAATCTAAAAAACAATTTGGTTACTACAATAATTTCCGTACGATCTAATATTGTTTTATTGAATTAAAATTTGATACTATTCAAATACCATTCCTATGATTGATCCTAAAATCTATATAATAAAACAGCAGAGTCAGTCTGTCTGTCTGTGTGTCTGTCTGTCCGCTATACAATCCTAGGCCGTTTCACCGATCGGGACCAAATTCGACACGGTTAATGTTTACGACCCGAGAAACTCAACGCCGCAAGCGATTTTACAAAATTCGCCCCCCAAGGGGGGGGGGGACGGGGGGCAAAACGTGATTTCACAAAATCCTTCATATCTCAAACAAAAAAACAGATATCCGTAAAATTTTTGCTTTAAAATATAGCTAATACAAATGTCTAAAAATCGATTTCTGGAATTTTTGAAATTCGGTCCCCAAGGGGGGGGGGGGGGGGGGCAAACGTGATTTCACATAATCCTATATATCTAAAAAAAAAAAACAGATATACGTGAAATTTTTGCTCTAAAATATAGCTAATGCAAATATCTAAAAACCAATTTCTGGATCTTTATAAATTCAGCCCCCAGGTGGGGCAGCAGGGGGGGGGGGCTAGGGGCAAAAACAAATAGAAATACAGTTAGGCAGTTCAAAATTGGTACAGATAGGTTTTTGTAGGCCTGCAAGTCGAATGGAGATATTTTCGAAAGTGTAAAATTATTAGGAGGGGCGAGGGGGGGGGGCAAAAAATAAAAATAGAGTTAGATCGTTCAAAATTGGTTTATAGAGGTTTTCGATACTTACAAATCAATTGCGGATAATTTCGAATTTCTAAAATTATTAGGAGGGCGGTAAGGGGGGGCTATGGGCAAAAAACAAATAGAAATACAGTTAGGCCGTTCAAAATTGGTACAGACAGGTTTTAAAAGTCTGCAAGTCGAATGGGGATATTTTTGAAAGTGTAAAGTTATTAGGAGGGGCGAGAAGAGGGAGCAAAAAAATAAAAATAGAGTTGATCGTTCAAAATTGGTATATAGAGGTTTTCGATACTTACAAATCGATTGCGGATATTTTTGAATTTGTAAAATTATTAGGAGGGGCGGGAAGGGGTTGGGTTGGTAAGGGAGGCTATGGGCAAAAACAAATAGAAATACAGTTAGGCCGTTCAAAATTGGTTCAGATAGGTTTTACAGGCCTGCAAGTCGAATGGGGATATTTTCGAAAATGTAGAAGGGCCGGGAAGGGGGGGGGCGGAGGGGCAAAAAAAATAGAGTTAGATCATTCAAAATTGGTACATAGAGGTTTTCGATACCTACAAATAGATTGCGGATATTTTTGAATTTTTAAAATTATTGGGAGGGGCGGGAAGGGGTAGGAAGCGGAGGGGCAAAAAAATAATAATAGAGATAGATCGTCCACAACTGGTGCATAGAGGTTTTTGATACAAATCGATTGCGGATATTTTCGAATTTGTAAAATTATTAGGATAGACGGGAGGGGGGGGGACGAAGGGGAAAATAATAGAAATAAGAGTTAGAGCATTTTGGGATTTTTTTCCGAAGGCAATGAGAACCCGGTGCGACATTTTTCCTAATCAGATTTTGTTTCTCTCTTTTTTTTTTTTTTTTTTTTTTTTTTCACGTGATAAAAATTAATGCAATTCTGAGAATTCAGTAATTATAGTGATTCATTTAAAAATAGGGACCAGCGAAGCGGGCGTCGCCTGCTAGTAATACATAAAGAAGAAAAACTTCACTTCGTAATCAGATTGTTCTTTTAATAAATTATTTATTTACCTTTTTTTTCTTTTTTGTTTTGCAACAACAATCAAGCCATTTCTCAAAAGAAATAACTTTCTAAACATTTAGAAAAAAGAAGAAAGTCAATAAGCATGTATATATTATTATGCAAGAAATAATAACAATTTGATATACACCTTTATATACAATTTCACGAAATATTAGAATGAGAAGATATGCAGGAATATTTTTATAGAATTCAATTTTACCATACAAATAGTAAAATTAATATAAAACGTATGAAACACATGTTAAAAGAAAGAAAAAATAAACTCTCATAACTTTTACCATAATTATTAGACTGTATAAAACATATCAATGAAAATTTAATTTATACTATCGATTAATTAAAAAGGTAAATTAATATACACAGTGAAGCATCGATAATCCGGCATCGACGGGAAACAGACATTGCGGATTTTCCGGAAAAATAGGTGCCCACCAGCGGCCAAGCGGTTCTGCGCTCGAAGCTGGTAGACGTGAGGTGTGATCCCAGGTCGCGCTCGTCGGCCTAGCCGTTCGGAGTTTTCCGTAGTTTCCTCCGAAACTTGCGTAGATACGGGCTAGGATCCCTTAGAAAGACCCCCCCCCCAACGGATAGCACTCTCCCTCAAGCCTAGGACCTACAGCAGCTCTTTTACTTCCATTACCCAACTACCGTAGGTAATGGAAGTATTGTATTCGGTCCAAAAATTAGATATCGAGATTTCACCTGATTTACGTGTTTGAAAGTCTCATGGTCATGGGTCGAAAAGCGTGGTTTTTGGCAATTGGTCAGTGTGTATGCGTGTGTGTAATCTTCCGGTTATTATATCTCGGAAACTAATAAAGATAGAACTACAAAACTTTAGAATTGAAATAGGTCTGGTGTACAGACGAAGTTTCCAAATTTTGGTGAAAAATGGAAAAACAGAAGTGGGACATCGGAAACCGGAAGTGAAGCCGTAAGCCGTATCTCAAAAACGGCTCTAACGATTCTCTTCAAAGTTGCTGTATAAACACTCTATTAGATGTCCTTTTCAATGATATAGTTGGTTAGTTCAGGAAAATTGATAGGCGTCTTTTATAAATAGCTGAATTCTATGTCTTGCAAGCGTGTTACTTTCAAAACGGCTGAATGATTTTTTTTTTTTAAACTTGCCATATTAACCCTCTTTTAAATATCCTTTTGCATGTAATTGTTCTTTTCTGGTCAACAGTTATTTATGCAAAGATTTGATAAAAGTCGGTATCTCAAAAACGGTTCTAACGATTTTCTTGAAAATTTTTACATAAACCCATTATAGATATCCTTTCACATGCTTTACTTGGTTATCACAGGAAAATTAATAGTCATTCTGATCAGACAGATCCGTTTTAGATCTCAGAAATTGGTGTTAAAAAAAAAAAAAAATACACGTGTATTAACTTTTTATTACCGGAAAATTTTTAGGTGTCTATTTCATTAGGTCAATTCTATATTTTCTAATAACATTATCTCCAAAAAGTGCATATAATACGTGCAGTAGTGGGTAATGGAAATCGTGTGGTTATTTCACACCAGATTTTTACTTCCATTACCCGACTACCGTAGGTAATGGAAGTTTTGTATTCGGTCCAAAAATTCGATATTCAGTTTTCACCTGATTTATACGTTTTAAGGTCTCCTGAGTCCAAAAAAGTAGTTTTTGGCAATTGGTCAGTGTATGTGTGTATGTATGTGGAGAATCTTCTGGCTATTATATCTCGGAAACTAATAAAGATATAACTACGAGACCTTAGAATTGAAACAGGTCTGGTGTACAGATAAATTTTCCAAATTTTGGTGACAATTGGAAAACTGGAAGTGGGACATCGGAAACCGAAAGTGGTATTGTAAGTCTGTATCTCAAAAACGGCTCTAACGATTTTCTTCTAAGTTGCTATGTAAACGCTCTGTTAGTTGTCCTTTCGAATGATATATTTGGTTAATTCAGGAAAATTGAAGGCGTCCTGTATAAATAGCTCAATTTCAGGCATCGCAAGTGCGTTCCTTTAAAAACGGATGCCAGGATTTTTTTCAAACTTACCATATTAACTGCCTTTTAAATATCCTTTTGTATGTAATTATTGCTTTCCGGTATCTCAAAAACAGCTCTAATGATTTTATTGAAAATTGTTACAAGATATCTTTTCTTATGTATTATGTGGTTATTAAAAGGAAATTAACAGTCATCCTGATCAGGTAGATCAGTTTTAGATGTCGGAAATTAATGTTTCGAAAAATGGCTAAACTGATTTTTTTCTTCTTACTATTTTTACATTCGCTATGTAAAACTATTTTATATATTTTTACATGTGTATAAGCTTTCTCTTACCAGAAAATTTTTAAGTATCTAATTTGTTAGGTCAATTTTATGTCTTCTGATCATATTATCTCCAAAAAATGCATATAATACATGTAATAAGTAAGTAATGGACGTCGTATGGTTGTTTCACACCAGACTTTTTTTTATTTGTTTTGCAACAACAATCTAGCCATTTCTCAAAAAAAAAAAAAAAAAAGAAAAAAAAAAAAAAAGAACTGTCTTAACATTTAGAAAAAAGAACGAAGTCAATGACGCATGTATAATATTATTATGCAAGTTAAAGAATAAAAATTTTGATATACACCTTCATATACAATTTAAAAAAATATTATAATGTGAAAATGTACAAGAATATTTTTGGAATTCAATTATTAGCCATACAATAAGTAAAATTAATATGAAGCGTGTGAAGTACATGTTCTTAAAAAAAAAAAAAAAAACTGATGTGAAACAACTACACGCGATTTCCATTACCACTATGACATATACTATATGCATTTTTGGGAGATAATGTGATCAGAAAACATAAAAGTGACCTAAACAAGTAGAAACCTAAAATTTTTCCGGTACGAGAAACTTTATACACATATAAAGACATATAAAATGAAGCTTACACATAGCGAGGTAAAAAATAAGAGAAAAAAAAAATGGTACAGTTACTTTTTGAAACAAATTTCCGATATCTGAATATGACCTACCTAAGCCGGATGACTGTTAATTTTTTTCTAATAACCACGTAATGCATGAGAAAGAAATGGATTTATATAACAATTTTCAAGAAAATCGTTAGAGCCGTTTCTGAGATGCCAACATTTACAAAAAATCAATTATTGACCGGAAAACAATAATTACATACAAAAGGATATTTAAAAGGGAGTTAATATGGCGAGTTTGAAAAAAAAAAAAATCGTATACAACCGTTTTTAAAAGAATGCGCTTGCGAGACCTGAAATTGAGCTATTTATACAGGACGCCTATCAATTTTCCTGTACTAACCAACTATATCATTCGAAAGGACATCTAATAGAGTGTTTATTTACACTATCGATTAATTAAAAAAGTAAATTAATATACACAGTGAAGCACCGATAATCCAGCATCGACGGGAAACAGACATGACCGGTTTATGGATATATTTTTTAATGGTTTTGGGATAAAGTAATAACAAAAATGAATTTCATTTAAATTTAATTAAAGCAATTATTGATACATGATGTAAAAAGACATTTTGCTGAAGCTGTAATGTTCTATAGAAACTGAGATGGTCATTTCTCGTAGGTCATTCCACGACAAATCAACCAGTCACCTAACCAGAACATTTCAGATTACAATGAAACTTTCAGGAATCATTTTTCTTGATGATATAAGTGAGAATATACTTTTGGAAATTTTTCATTTCACTGAATATTAATTTTATAAATTTCTTAAATTTTGTAAAATCAACATTTTTGGCTCACATAAACACTTTCAAATTTCTCAAAGTCTATAAAAGATACAGACGTTTCTGACTCCTCATTAAAAAAAAAAAAAAAAAAGTTTATAAGGTTTAATTTGATATACAACTTGGTTATATAATGCAAAACAGTTTTTTTTTTTTTTTTTTTTAAATGAAATATTTAAAATTTTAAATAATTTTTAAATATGTTTTTCTTTCTTTCTTGAAAAATAAATAAATAAAAATAAAATAAATATATATATATATAAAAAAATATAATAAATAATAATAATAATCTTTTATTATTAGTATTTACATAATTTATCGGGGAAAATAAATAACGGTATATAACATAAAGGATAAATCTGATTAAAATTTAAGCTTCATTAACATTCATTTGTATTTTATTTATGTAATTCCTTTTACAAGAAAATCTGTTTTTTATTTTATTTATTACGTAAGCCGGAATCACATGATAATATAGTGTAAAAAACAAGGGCTATAAAATACATGGTTCAAAAACTAAAATATTTAATAGATGCTGAGATACAGTAATCTTCAAAATCGTAGTTCTTAAATAATAGCGGATCCACCTGTCCAGGAAAAGACTTCTCTGAAGGCAGTGGGAACCAGGACCAGATACAATGTGAGCAGAAAAGAGATGCCGTAGGCAGCGGGTACCTGAAGCGAGGTTTAGAGCGATTTCAATGTAGGTAATTTTCTTTTAGTTTTTTATTTATAACGTGATATAAAATATAAATAAGTGATTCAATTCTCTTCAAAATTTATTTGAATTTAGCTACTAGGGAAGCAGGCGTAGCCTGCTACTAAATGAAAAAATTAAATAAATAAAAATAGATTTTCAGTTACAAAATAATTTGAAATAGAGTGAGCATGAGTCACAGGCCTGCAAGAAGAGAAATTAGACATAATGAATAAATTAGTATGTTGTGGCCATCACAAAACTTTCTTCTATAGAAAAAAGTGCTCGGATTTTTGACATGATTGCAATACTTTCCTCACTATAGTGTTCGGAAAGTAAAAATTATGTTGTTTGGTAAAGTTACAAAAAATATACGTATTAAATAATATGACATACCTAGCTAATTAAATTGATTTTTTAAAATTAAATTTTCGGTTATTTTCAACTGAAAATTTCGTTATTAATAAAAGGAAAGAAAGAAAAAAGAAAAGAAAAGACCATAAAAATTGCCAAATCTGAATTTGCAGCAAAAAGCCAAAAAACTTTTTTTTTTTTTAAAGGGGGGGGGGAGGGATGAGTTGAACTTCAGATATTAAGAACTTTGTACATAAATATCATAAAAATCAAAAGAATGGAATAATTATTTAGTGTTACAATCATCAGAAAATTAAATAAAGAAAACGAAAGAAAGAAAAGAAAAAGTAGGCACGAATGTAGCGTGAAAGCGATAAGTCCGAAACATTATTTTGTGTTCTTTGGATTTTTATGTTGTTTCTATACAAATATCTCTGCATCGGCCAAATTTAAATGCTTTAGCTAAGTTTCTATTTCTTTTCTTTTTTTTTTTTTTTTTTTAATTAATTAATTAATTAATTAATTTTTAATGCCCCCATTCTAATTGTTTAGTAAGAAGAAATACGGTAGAATTTCCCTAGTGAGCAATATTTTAAATATTTTTATGCACTTAGTATTAGCTCACTTTGAAAATATTGAGAACATAATATGGATTTTTATAATAATCAGTTAAAACTGTGATTGCAATACTTTCCTCACTGTAGTGTTCGGAAAGTAAGAAGTATGTTTTTTGGTAAAGTTACAAAAAATATATTAAACAATATGACATAAGCTAATTAAATTGATTTTTTAAAATTAAATTTTCTGTTTATTTCAACTGAAAATTTTGTTAT
>CAWVNO010000837.1:76200-136216 GCA_963930645.1 Salticus scenicus
TAAAAAAAAGAGAGGAAAGAAAAGAAAAAGAAGAGAGAGAGAGAGAGAGAGAGAGAGAGAAGAAACCTTAAAAATGGCCAAATCTGAATTTGCAGCAAACAGCATAAAAAAAAAGTGTGTGTGTATGTGTGTGTGTGAGGGGGGGGGGGGGGTTGAACTTCAGATATTAAGAACTTTGTATTTTTATTATCATAAAAATCATAAGAATGGAATAATTATTTCGTGTTACAATCAGCAGAAAATTAAAAAAAGAAAGAAAGAAAGAAAAGCAAAAGTAGGTACGAATGTAGCGTGAAAGCGACAAGTCCGAAGCAATATTTTATGTTCTTTGGATTTTTATGTTTCTAGACAAAGATCTCTGCATCGAACAAATTTAAATGCTTTAGATAAGTTTCTATTCCTTTTCTTTTTTTCTTGTTTTTTAATGTCCCCATTCAATTGTTTAGTAAGAAGAAATACGGTCGAATATCCCTAATGAGCACCCCCAGGGGGGTACCTTCTTCAGGTATTCAGGGGGAGTCACGCCCCCCGGGCCCGAGTGATCTTTTTTCTCTTCTTTTTATTTATTTATTTTTTTTTATTATTATTTATTTTTTTTAACCTTCTTTTCTTTTATTTTTTTCACTTTTGGTTTAGTTTTTTTTTTTTTTTTTTTTTTTTTTCTCTTTAAGTTTTTGGCATTTTTCTTGCGTTTTCGTCCTTGTTTGTGTTTTTGGTTTTTTCTGCCAATAAGGTTTTGGTACTTGTTCTTGTTCATTGTTCTTGAAAAATAAAAAATAAATAAAAATTTGAAAAACTTAAAAAAAAAAAAAATGAAACTACTTACCTTGTTTTACTACTTTTTTGTGTTCTACTTACCTTATTTGTTTTCACTCACCTTTATCTTTGGTCTTGTTCTTGTTGAATTTACTAAAATTACTCAACTTCTAAAACATTAACCAAGCTGTAAACGGTGTTGATGTGGCGCTGGTTATTGGGTTGGCGATTTGGTGAGGGTCTCACGGTAGTCTAGCCTTGGG
The DNA here is from genome assembly GCA_963930645.1 of Salticus scenicus. Lineage (NCBI taxonomy): Eukaryota > Metazoa > Arthropoda > Arachnida > Araneae > Salticidae > Salticus > Salticus scenicus. The sequence continues at coordinate 77,220 of CAWVNO010000837.1, forward strand.
ATCACACTGGGAGACTGGTGCCCTTGGTGAAGGTGAGACAACGGTGACTACTCGAACGAGAAACACCGGACTAACACGACTACCACATGTGATTCCCGATCTGGGTCGACGGTCTGGTAGCTGGTGAGTGGTTATGGGTGTCCCAGGGAGCGATTCTGAAAACCCTTTGCTTTTCCGTCTGTTCAAGAAACGGGCTGACTTGTGGGACTAAGGAAACCCTCGACCCTTTTTTCTTATCTCAATATGGCGACAAACAAAGGAAATACGAATAATGCGCTTGGCTCGGGCCTATCCCTCAATGCTAACTCTAATAATACTGCATGGGCAGATAGAATGGAAGAATTCTCTTCCACCTTACCTGGAAAAGTAATTTCCGCATACGACGAGGCAAGATTTTTTGTAATCAAGCGTAATGAAGGTGACTTTTTTAAAACGTCACCATTTCTAATTCATAAAGCTATTCAATCAGTTGTGGGTGAACCAAAGTCAATTAAAAAAATCAAATCAGGAGAACTTTTAATCGAAGTAGAAAACATCAAACAAGCAAGTAACCTCAAAAAATGTACACTTTTCGCTAATATTCCCGTTACTGTTACTACTCACCGAACATTAAATACCAGTCGTGGAGTTATTTCAGAGCCTGACCTTCAATACATACCAGAAGCAGAAATACTTGAGAATTTAAAAGATCAGAAAGTTATAGCAGTTAGGCGCATTTCAATTTCCCGTGAAAATAAACAAATCCCAACTAAGCACTTAATACTTACATTTGATTCTCCGAAACTCCCACGCTCTATAAAAGCTGGATACCTGGAATGCCCTTTAAGACCATACATCCCAAATCCTCTGCGCTGCTTCAAATGCCAACGTTTTGGTCACTCAAAAAATTCTTGCCGTGGTAATCTCACGTGTGCCCGGTGTGGGGTAGTGGGCCATGATAATGAAAACTGTGAAGCTCCCGTATGTTGTGTAAACTGTAAAAAAGACCACCCATCTTATGCTAAAATATGTGAAAAATGGAAATTCGAAAAAGAGATTCAAACTGTGCGTACCAAAGAAAATATATCATATTTTGAAGCCAGGAAAATTGTTGAAGCCAGAACACCCACAATTGGAAATATTGAATTTAGAAGTTAAACAAACTAATTAAGCATATATCAGCAACTAATCCATATTTATTAGAAACATCGTACACTCGCAGCGACAGGTAAACAGAATAACAGCTCGACTGAGCTTGCTTCTTGAAGTAGAAGTTGAAGTAGTAAAAAAAAGTGTTGCCAATACGAAAATAAAATTAAAATGTTACATACCCATTACATAGTTGTTGTTTTTCTTCTTTTAACATTATTTTTACATTATACAAAGATATAATTGCAATACTTCCCCTTGTTAAAAGAGAAAAATAAATAAACACTTTCAAGTTAGAGTTCTAAATTGGCACTTTCAAATTAAGAGTTCTAGATGTATAAACAAGAATTTAAAGTCTATACAAGTCCCATCTTCTCACAAAGCATCAACAGTCTTGGTTTGTGCAAGGGTTTTGTCATCAGGTCTGCTATCTGCATTTCCGTGGAAATCTGCTGCACATTAATTTCTTCTTCTAATACTTTTTCACGGATGAAGAAATGTTTCAAACTTATGTGTTTAGTTCTGCGATGATATTCAGGGTTTTGAGCCAGCCTAACAGCAGCACTGTTGTCAACACAGACTGCTGGAACTTCTTTTAAAGGAGAAACTCCACTGATCAGTCTTTTCAGCCAAATCAGTTCTTTAGCAGCTTCATTTGCTGCAACTGTCTCTGCTTCTGTTGTTGACGTTGCTACCATGGCCTGACGCTGACTCAACCAAGATATCGCTCCACTAGCATACAGACACACTACTCCACTAGTTGATCTGCCTGTCTGAGGACATCCACCAAAGTCAGCATCACTGAAGCATTCTAAAACTCCTGGTTTGTAGCTTGATTTGTAGATGATGCATTTTTCCTTGGAGCCAGCAATATACCTGAAAACACGCTTCACTCTGATTCAGTCTTCTTTAGAGGGATTTTCTAATTTGCGTGACAAAACACTAACAGAGTATGCAAGGTCAGGCCTTGTCCCCATCATCAAATACATTAACGCTCCCACAGCTTCACGATAAGGGAAATCTTTTTCATGCACCTCTTCTTTATAAATTTCTTTGTCCTTCAAAATGGGTGTATAAACTGGCCTGCAATCACTCATGCCAAACCGCTGAAGAATTTTTGTGGCATATGCTTCTTGTCCTATTTTGATGGTTCCATCCTCAAAACGCTTTATTTCCAATCCTAGAAAATATGATGCTGGCTTGCTGGTAATTTTGAACTTTGACTTCAGCTGGTTTATGAAATTCCTGGAATCTTCTTCATCAGTGGCAGCAATCAGACCATCATCCACATAGAGTGCTACGAGTAACTTCTTGCAGTTCTCTTCTCGAATAAACAGACATGGATCTGCTTCACTGATAGTAAAGCCAAGGTCTGATAAGAATTTTCCAAAACATTTATGCCAACATCGAGGAGCTTGTTTTAGCCCATACAAACTTTTCTTGAGTTTGCATACTTTACTGGTGCCATCATTATAGCCTTCAGGCTGATACATATAAATGGTTTCATCTATATCACCATATAAGAATGCGGTTGATACGTCAAATTGCATAAGATGCATACTTTCATTGGCTGCAATGCTTATGAGTGAACGCACAGTTCCAAGCTTTGTGACTGGACTAAAGGTCTGATCATAATCGATACCTTGTCTTTGCTTGAAGCCTTTAATTACAAGTCTTGCTTTGTACTTGTCTACAGTTCCATCTGGATTTTTCTTGACTCTAAAGACCCATCTGCAAGGAAGAGCTTTTACATTGTTTGGAAGAGTTTCCAGTGTCCATGTTTTATTTTCCTTCAAGGAACTTATTTCTGATTCCATGGCCTTTATCCAGAAATTTTTCTCTTTAGAATTAATGGCTTCTTCATATGACTGTGGCTCATTCACTTCATGTATAAATGCTTGGGATGCCATTACATAATCTTCAAAACATTTAGGCTTCTTTAACTCACTGCGCTTTCTTAAGTTCATTGAAGGGGATTCTTTCTCATCTTCATTTTCAGAACTAGTCTGATCAGAAACTTCTAGATCTTGCTTCCCCTCATTTTCAACTTCTGGTATCTCAGGTTCAGGCAAAGGAAATTCTGCTGGATCTTGAATTTCTTCTTTTACATTTTCTTTAACCTGGTCTTTGTGATTTGACTCTTCTTTCTCGTCTTGTAGTGTCAACTCAGTTCTGTCTTCACATTTACTAGCTTTTTCTTCAAAGATCACATCTCTTGATAGAATTACACAGTGATTTTTCTTGTCATAGATTCTGTAGCGCTCATCACCATCATATCCCACAAGGTAGCCTTTCACAGCTTTGCTGTCCATCTTTCTTCTTCTTTGAGCAGGTATATGTGCATAGCATGTACATCCTATTATACGTAGGTGTTTTATTCGGGGTTTCTTTTTAAACCATAGCTCATAGGGACTCGTATCTTCTACAGATGACTTGCCTGTCCTGTTAAGGATATAGATAGCTGAACTAACTAATTCTGCCCAGATTGCTGCAGGGAATTCGGCTTCAGGATTAGAATATCTAAATGTTCTGGCCATTTCAACAATAGTGCGAATTTCACGCTCACTGCTTCCATTTTGTTGTGGAGTGTAGGGTGCTGTCAGTCTTGGGGTGATTCCTTTCGACTTCAGGCTCTCTCGAATATCTTCATTGTCAAATTCACCACCATTGTCACTCAGGAATTCTTTTATGGAATGTCCCAATACTTTAGCATGTGCGAGCATGTGTTTCATCACATTTTTCACTTCTGACTTCTCTTTAATAATATAGCCATAACGAAACTTGGTAAAACTATCTTTGAAGAGAACAAAGTATCTTTTCTTCTGAAAGGAATAGTCAAAAGGTCCACACACATCAGCAGTAATTAATTCACCGGGCTCAGATGCTTTCTTCCTGGTGCCAAATGATAACCTGTGTGCTTTGCCATAAATGCATGGTTCACATAATTCTTTATCTAAATTTACACTAATGCCTAATTCTTTTTCAAGCATATTTCTTATGTGACGTTTGTCCTGATGACCCCATCTTTCATGGTACAGCTGTAACAAGGAGCTTTCAGCTTCAGCAGTATGCACTTCTGTCATTTCTTCAAGTTGAATGGACTCAATATCTGCTTTGAATAATGTTCCATTTACAGTGCGAGATCCATGCAACACTGCTTCACCATTGATCTTCAGCCAGCACTCTGTAGGTGTTGAAACAAATTCACTATTTGGATTTCTGTCTTGAGCAGCAAGTACAGAAAATAAATTTCTACTTATTTTTGGCACATACCAGACTTCTTTCAGGAAAATTTCTTGGCTTCTTCCACGAATGGTTGCTCTAACTTTAATAGTGCCTTTACCTAGTGCTTCTAGCATTTCGTTACCGGCAGCCTTAATGCCACAAGGATTACTGAATTTCGTAAAATCAATGAAGTATGTGGAACAGTTTGTGACGTGCTTTGTTGCTCCATTGTCGATCCAGTATGCTGAACTGCTATCCACTGCACAGGCCTCTTCACATATGGACATCAATGCTATGTTTGCTGATGCTGCATTTGAAGTCTTCTTTGGAGGTCTTCCATCAGCAATCCACTTTCGACAGAACTTGACCCAATGTCCACTCTGGTGACAGTAATTGCATTTTCCTATCTGTTTTTTATTTTTCGCATTTCCTTTTACTTTAAATGCTTTAGCTTCTAATGCATGTTGACTCTGTACATCATTCTTTGAACCTTCTTCTTTATATTCTCTTTCTTGAGAGCATAATTGTGTAGTCAGTTCATCAATGGTCCTCTTTTCTTCATTCAAAAGTAGCCAGCTTGACTTGAAAGAACGATACTCTTGAGGTAGTGTATCCAGAATTTTGCATATCAATAACATCTGAGGCAATTGAGATTCTTGTTTTCTTTGAAGACCTAAGTTCAATTCATTCCAAAGATTTTTTAACTTCGATAAATGTGCTGCCATGTTATCATTCACTGTCCACTTACACTGGAAAAATTGTAAACAAATGTTATATAACTGGTTGTCAGATGTTGCTTCAAAAAGCTTGTGAAGTTCCAGCCAAACTTCTCTAGCGGTATCAAACCTCATTATTTTTTGCATTGTTTCTTCAGTCATGGAATTAGTTAACACCATCATAGCACATGTTTTACCCTTTTTATACTTCGCGAGATCAATATCGTATTTCTTCAATGTTGCTTCATCAGCTCCTGTAGGTGGCTGATCTGGTTTTATTATTTTTCCTTCGACGATCTCTAAAGCGTCGGCATAATAGTTCAAAGCAAATTTAATACGATATTTCCACATCGGCCAGTCCGATTCTCCACTGAGTGGTTTCAACTGCAATTTTCCTACCTCCATAATTCACTAAGTGCTGTTCTTCGCTGTTAACGGTAAACAAAAAAAAAAAGGCTGGTGAACACTTGAATATTAAATCCACTTCAATCAATCTAGAGCTTTCTTTAAACAAAACTTGATTTTAGGACTTAAACATGAGGAGAAAAAACTTTGCCGTTCTTGCCGACCGCGTGGTTAGGGTTACTGCTGATTCGCAAAGATTCTAAAACTTCTACATTTTAAAAACAAACTTTTCTATCACTGCAGCGCATTACAGCGTGCATAAACCCATAACCTATTGAATTTAGAAGTTAAACAAACTAATTAAGCATATATCAGCAACTAATCCATATTTATTAGAAACATCGTACACTCGCAGCGACAGGTAAACAGAATAACAGCTCGACTGAGCTTGCTTCTTGAAGTAGAAGTTGAAGTAGTAAAAAAAAGTGTTGCCAATACGAAAATAAAATTAAAATGTTACATACCCATTACATAGTTGTTGTTTTTCTTCTTTTAACATTATTTTTACATTATACAAAGATATAATTGCAATAGGAAAATCCTTTGCTGCTGCTGTTGCTTCTATTAAAATACCCAAAAACTACAAAACAATCTCCACACAAACAGATAGTAATACTAAGAGCATCCCCCCCTGTAGAAACCAAAAATAATTTGCAAAAAGATCAAGAAAAGCCTACTCAAACACCTAATTTATCACAACAAACACCTAATTCTTCTAAGCCAACATATCCTAGAAAAAGCTCACAAATTTTGAAAAAACCCATGTCTCATAAAAATCGCAGTTCTGAACCACTAAAGCATGGAAATTCTCAAAACAACTTGGTTAAAAGAAAAAAAATACCTAAGCTAACAGAGTCTATAAAATCAAAACAAAATAATATAGCTAAACAAGTGGACTTAATAAGCCTTCATCCTTCTGATGGAGAAGGTATGTCTACTGCATCAGAAGATGATGACGTAGATGTGTTAATCTAAAAACCAAATTATAATGACTAATTTCATTTGCTGGAATTGCAGAGGTTTTAACAATAAACGGGATGAAATAAAAGACATTGTCTTTGATCATCGACCAATTTGCTTTGCTTTCCAAGAAACGTATCTAAAGCAAAATCATAATACTAAAATTCGTGGCTACAACTGTCTAAGGAAAGATTACATTCAATCTGACAGAGCTACAGGTGGTGTGGCTCTATTAATCTCCAATAATGTTCCTCACACAAATATACCTTTAAACTTTAGGGATGGACCGGATATCCGGAAAATATCCGGTATCCGGCATATCCGGCTGATTTTTCAATATCCGAAATATCACCGGATATCCGGATCAAAATCACCGGATATCCGGTTTTTTAATATTTGCTTTTTTTCTTGTTTTCTTTCATTAAGATATGGTGATAAATGCGAGAAGCAACTTTTCTCCCTCCGTTTGCGGGGAAACTTCAAAAAGTAGCTTCTTAAATCACATCACCAAATCAATAATATCATAAAATTACACATTTGTGTCTCCGTTAGTTTGACTCGGCATTGCTGAGCGAGCAAGCACGTCAGTCAGGAGATCTGCCTTTATAGATGTAGATTCCGGCAATTCATTTCTTTTAATTAAAAACAAGTATGTTGGGGAAATCACAAGACTTTCTTCTATATTTTCCTATATAAATTCACTAAGGACAAATAATTTATTAAAATTATTATTTATTAAAATTATCTAACATGATGAATACAAATAATTTTCATCTTAGAAAAAACTGACATTAAATATTCAAAGAAAGACAGTTTTATTGTGTATTAGCAGACTTTGCCCGCTTCGCTGGTCATTATATATTTAAGGAAACTCTTTTCTATATCGCTTTATTAAAAAAAGAATTAAAAAATACTGAAATCGCTCAAAAGCTCTTCTTGTGTTCCCGCTGCCAGGTTGACATAAATTAGTGCCTATCAACAGTTGGTGTCAACCAATCAAAAGCTGGTGCTGCTATGCAGCGACTTCCACAATTTGAAAAAAGGCAATATTTCAGGAACTACTGTGCAAAATTGCATAAAAATTTACATGTGGATGCAACTTGACATAAGTTACAGCGGATCAACTTTTGGAACTAGTTGCTCAATAGGCGGCTCTCCTATACAGCAATTTTCTCAGCTTAAGTAAAGATTAAATTTCAGGTTCTAATGTGTATAATCAAACAATACTTGATATGTGAGAAAGCCTTTATGAAACATTACACCGATTCAATCTGGATGTATATCTGCCAATATTTTGCGCTGATATAGTGCAGTTTTTTCCAGAGAACGGGAATGCATGCTTCAACTTCTGTGGCGTTTAGCTGTACGAAACTTCATACATGAGAAAACCAGTATGAAAACGTATTTTTTAAGGTGTTAGTTAAACTGTGTTTCTTTGAATATTTAGTATTAGTTTTCTCCAAGATAAAAAATCGCCTGCATTCATCATGGTAGATAATTTTAATAAATAATAGTCTTTGTAGTTTATTTTAACTGGGTGAATTTATATAGGAAAATATAGAAAAAAGTTTTGTGGTGGTCACAACATACTAGTTTTACTTTCTCTTACACATGTAAATGGTAGAAAAGTAATGTTTTGGGGTAAAATTTTTAATGTCGAGTTTTTTTTTTTTTTTTTTTTTTTTTTTTTTTTTTTACACGATTTAAGGTCCCCTGAATCCAAAAATCCTATTTTTAACGGTTGGTCTGTGTGTCTGTGCGTGTGTCTATCATCAGCATATCTCAAGAACAAATAATAGCAGAAAGTTCAAACATGGTATTATAAATTTTTATGACATAGTGATGCTACACTAAATCTTTCATGAAGATCAAACAAATGATTCGTATACAGGGACACCCATGAGAATTCAAATACATTGCGTCTATGGGGGAAATTAAGTATGTGCTAATTTTCGTCAAGGTGCATCTACATGTAAATTTATATGCAATTCTGTGCAGTAGATCCTTAGCTACAGCCTTCCCTTAAGTTACGGAAATCGCTGTACAGCAGCACCACCTGTTGGACGATAAGTATTCAAATTGAACTGGTATTAGGTCTCATAATGGCCTTCTTACATATTAAATTTTATTTGATTGTATGCAATAGAACCTGAGATATAGCCTTCCCCTTAAATTGCGGAAATCACTGTATAGCAGCGCCACCTGTTGAGCGGTTGACAACAAAAGTTGGCAGGCACTAATTTAGGTCAAGTTGCATCTGCGTATGAAACTATCTGCATTTATGTGCAGTTTTCCTGAGATATAACCTTCCTTTAAATTGCAGATATCGCTGTATAGCAGCACCACCTGTTAGCTGATAAGCATTCAAATTGCACCAGCATGACTTACAATGGCCTTCTTACATATTAGTTTTGTTTGCTTATACGAAATAGATCCGGGGATATATAGCCTCCCCTTAAATTGAGGAAATCGTTGTATAGCAGTGCCATCTTTTGACCAGTTGACACCAAATATTGATTGGCACTAAATTAGGCCAAGTTGCATCTGCATATAAATTTATATGTGATTTTTAGCAGTAGTTCCGGAGATACAGTTGCCACAAAATTTTTGTTCTCTCTCTCTCTCTCTCTCACACACACACACACACACAGACAGACAAACATTTTCTAAAAATGATCAAATCGTATTCTAGGCCTTTCAAAACGTGTAAATCCATCGAAAACGGAAGTCAAAAATTTTTACGAATCCAATACTTTCTTCTATTGAATAGAGAATAACGTAATAAAATAAAATAACTCTGTTATGGCTTTATTATCCGAATGATATTTACAGTTTTACTTTATTCTCTTATTTATGTATATATAGAAAAAGTATTGGATTCGTGAAAATTTTCGAACTCCAGTTTTCGATGGATTTACACGTTTTGGGATGTCCTGAACACGATTTGACTGTTTTTAGAAAATGTCTGTCTGTCTGTCAGTTTGTGTGTGTATCACAAATTTTGTGGACGTTGTAACTCACGAGCCAATAAACGAAATTTAACCAGACTTGGTATTTAGTTGAACCCTGACATAAACTGGTTCTGGTTAGATTTGTGGAACAATTGCTCAATAGGTGGTGCTGTGATCGCATTTTTTCTAAATTTTTAACATGCCAGTATGGGACAAAATCTTGTATAAATGCACTTAATGAGAGTTATTTTAAGCGTGTGATTGTAAAATTAATATGAATTATTTACAATAGTAATAGTTAACATCAAAAAAAAAAAAAAAAAAAAAAAAAAATTGTGCATGTTGCAGCATAGCTTCACCCTCTGGAAGGGGAGTTAACACCCCCCTCCGGGGGGGAGTAAATTTTCAATATGGGTGTCTTGTTTCGAAAGACTTCGTCATTACCTTTAAAATAAATGGTTTAAGTATAGATCTGTGATAAATTAAAACAAAGTTACAGATTTTTTTATCTTTTAAGGAAAAAAAATTAGAAAAAAAATCTTATTTCTTTTGATATTGGCAAAAAAATTTACTTTCTTTCAGCATGTAGTGATAAAATTCTTTCAGATAAAAATCATCTGCATTTATAATAAAAAATAATTTAATAATTTAATAAAAAAAAATATGTTCGATGAATGTTGTGTAAAATTATATAGAAGAAATTCATGTGGTGGCCACATCATACTAGTTATGTTTATGTATGCGAATGGAATTCAGTTGTATAAAAACGAAATGCAAATATCTTTTTTACTTTCTTCTATATGGAATAGAAGAAAGTATGGGATTTGTAAGAATTTTCGACTTCCGGTTTTCGAAGGATTTATACGTTTTGTGAGGTCTAAGAACATGAATTTACAATTTTTAGAAAATGTGTGTGTGTGAGAGAGAGAGACAAAAATTTTGTGGCAACTTTATCTCCGAAACCACTGCTCAGAATTGTATATATATTCGTATATAGATGCACCTTGACCTAAATTAGGGCCTATCAACTTTTGGTGTCACTGCTCAACAGGTGGTGCTGCAATACAGTGATTTCCTCAATTTAAGGGGAGGCTATATCACAGGTTTTATTGCGTATGTTCAAACAAAACTTCATATGTAAGAAGGTCATTATGATACATTATGCTGATTTAAGTTAAATGCTTATCGTCCAACAGATGGCGCTGCTATACTGCAATATAAGGAAGGCTATATCTCAGGGATTACTGTACAGATTTGAATACAAATTAAAATGAAGATGTACATTGACATACATTAGTATCTGTCAATTTTTGGTGTCAACCGCTCAACAGTTGATGCACACGCAGCGATTTCTGCAATTTAAGAAAAGGCTATATCTCAGGTTTTATTGGGTATAATTAAACAAAACTTGATATGTGAGAAGACCATTATGAGACATTATGCCGATTCAATTTGGATGTATATCTACCAATAGGTTACACTGTTATAGTGCAGTTTTTTAGATTGCAGTAAGATGAAAATCGCCTGCATTTATCGTGGTAGGAAATTTTAATAAATAATGCTTATCGGCCAACAGGTGGCGCTGCTAAAAAAGCGATTTCCACAATTTAAAGGAAGGCTATATCTCAGGAACTAATGCACAGAATTGCATTAAAATTTATCTGTAGTTGAATCTTCACATAAATTAGTTTCTATCAATTTTTGATCTCAGCCGCTCAACAGCTGCCGCTGCCACACAGAGATTTCTGCAATTTAATAAAATACTATATCTCAGGTTCTATGGCGTATAATCGAACAAAACTTGATATGTGAGAGGGACATTATGAGACATTACGCTGATTCAAGTTGGATGCCTATAGACCAACAGATGGCGCTTCTATACTGAAAATTTCCTCGATAACGGGAAGACTATATCTAAACTTGTATGAGATATGAGATAACCATTATAAATACGCATTTTTAAAGATTTATTTATAGGCAAAAAAACTGGCCTTATATGGATATTTGGTTTTAGTTTTCTCCAAGATAAAAATCATTTGCATTCTTCATGTTAGATAATTTTAATGAATAATAGTTTTAATTATTTGCCCTTAGTAAATTTGTATAGGAAAATATAGAAGAAAGTATTGTGGTGGCCACAATATACTAGTTTAATTATTGTGTGCTCTTAAAAAACTGAAAATTTCTTGTGAACTGGAGAAGGGAACTGCCGGATATCCGATGGTATATCCGACCGGATATCCGGATCCGGCAAAGTAAAAAAAATATCCGGAATGCCGGATATCCGTATCCGGTTATCCGGTAAAATCCATATCCGGTCCATCCCTACTTTAAACACAAATATTCAAGCCATAGCTGCCCAAATCCACATCAATATGCTAATAACCATCTGTACTGTCTATTTAACACCTAATATCTCTGTACGAAAACAAGATCTGAATAATTTAATTTTGCAACTCCCTACCCCATTCTTAATTTTCGGTGATTTCAATGGACATAACCCGCTTTGGGGGAGCCCCAATGTTAATTCCCGTGGACAAATCATTGAAGACTTCATCAATGATAACTCCTTATGTCTCTTAAACAATGGGGACAATACTTATTTCCACGAACCATCTAGGACTTTTCACGCAATAGACCTCGCAATCTGTTCTCCAATTCTTTACCCATATTTTAATTTTTTTGTTTCCGACAATCTGCATAACAGTGATCATTTTCCTTTATTTCTATCTCTCTATAATTTCAATCAAGTTAATCATAGTAATCCTCATTACATTTATGACAAAGCCAATTGGACTACTTTCTCTTATAATGCCTCCATTACTTCTACCATGATTGAGGGCGATATTAACAGTGCAGTTTCAAATGTCAGCCATTGTATCATTAATGCAGCTAACATTTCGATTCCAAAATCATCTGGATATTCTTTTAAACACTCTCGACCTTGGTGGAATGAAGACTGTAAAATTGCAAAAAGGCGCCAACAAAAAGCGTGGGGGATTTTTCGGAGATATCCCACTACAGCAAATTATATTGCATATAAACAAGCTAGAGCAAGTGCACGAAGGATTCGAAGAAAATCCCAAAAGGAATCATGGATTAACTATGTATCCAGCATTAACTCGAATACCAGTAGCAAACAATTGTGGCATCGTGTCAAGAAGGCCATGGGTATTTACTCTAATGACAGTATCTCTTTTCTTAAAGATAATGGTCAGACAATCACTTCCACCCAAAACATTGCAAACACTATTGGTAAAACTTTATCCCACATTTCCAGCTCAAACTCATACTCGGAGCCCTTTCTATCATACAAACTACGTTCTGAATGCGCTACAATTAACTTCAGATCTCGCTCATTATATGAATACAATAGCCCATTTACAGAAAATGAACTGAACAATAGCCTGAAAAACACTCATAACTCCGCTCCTGGTCCTGATGGTATCAGTTACCTTATGATCAAACATCTTTCCAAAGCTTCCCTCAAAAATCTACTTCATCTCTTCAATAGAATCTGGACCGAAAATGTCTTCCCCATTGCTTGGCACGATGCTATTGTTATACCCTTTCCAAAACCTGGTAAAGATACTACTGACCCAAAAAATTATAGACCTATTGCCCTCACTAGCTGCCTTTGTAAATTGCTTGAGAAAATGATAAATACTAGACTTGTTTTCTATCTTGAAAAAAATAATCTAATTTCTCCATGGCAAAGTGGTTTTAGACAAGGCCGTTCTACTATTGACAATATTCTCTTGCTTGAGACTAATATACGGAATGCTATTGTTAGACGTAACCATTTGGTGTCAGTTTTCTTCGACATTGAAAAAGCGTATGACAAAACCTGGCGTTATGGCATTTTAAGGGACATTTTTAATTTGGGTTTAAGGGGCAATCTTCCTATATTCATTGAGAATTTTTTAAAGGTGAGACGCTTTCAAGTTCGAATTAGATCAGTGTACTCAGACTTTTACTTCCAGGAGGAGGGTGTTCCTCAAGGTAGTGTCTTAAGTGTAACACTCTTCTCTATCAAAATTAATAATATACTAAAACAACTACCTCAAAATGTTCATGGGAACCTGTATGTTGACGACCTGCAGATTTCTTGCCAGGGAAATGATATGCGTTTTATTGAGCGCCAGCTTCAACTAGCCATCAATAATATTACCAAATGGGCAGATAAAAATGGTTTCACTTTCTCAATTGACAAAACACATTGTGTGCATTTTTGCCGCAGACGAGGTCTTCATCCCGATCCAGAGATTTTTATTAACAATAGAATTATATCTGTAGTTGACACTGCCCGCTTTTTAGGCGTTATCTTTGACAAAAAACTGAATTTTATGCCACATATTTTAAATTTAAGGACAAAATGTGATAAAACATTAAATCTTTTAAAGGTACTTTCAAATACCTGTTGGGGAGCAGATCGCACTTCTTTACTGAAAATCTACTAAGCTGTTATCCGTTCTAAATTAGATTATGCCTGTCAAGTTTATGGCTCAGCTCCCATTTCCTATCTTAAGAAATTAGACACAGTACATCATAGTGCGCTTAGATTTTGTTCAGGGGCTTTCCGCACTTCTCCAATCCTTAGTCTTTATGCTGACTGTGTGGAGCCTTCTCTTGCCAATATTAGACAACAACTATCGTTGGATCTCTACTATCGCATTCGTTCACATCCTAATCATCCACTTCATCCTCATTTAAATAACAACAATGAAAATCTTTTTCTGATTCGTCCATCTTGCATTCCACATTTTGGTCTTCGGATTAAAAACTTTCTTGCTGGCACCCCTCATCTTCACACTAAAGTTCGTCCTCGTTCCTTTTTAAATGTGACTCCTTGGAACTTCCAAGTTATTTCTCACCTTCATCCTTTTAGTGGTTTTAGGAAATCTGACACAGATGCTTCAGTTTTTAAGGCACTTTATGCTGCTCATCGAAGCGTTTATCAGGATTATATTGAGATTTTTACTGATGGCTCTAAGACTTGCAATCAGGTTGGTTGTGGTGTTGTTTCAGGTGAAACCATTTTTAGTTATCGACTTCCTTGCTCATTCTCCATTTTCTCTGCAGAGTTTTTTGCAGTTGAAGTTGCACTTAATTTTATTTCATCTCATCCCAACAGGAATTTCATCATTTACACCGACTCTAAGAGTGTCCTAGATTCTCTTTCATCTAAATCTTGTGCACTCTCTTTTATGTCAGTTTTTAAAACCTATAATGATCTTTTAAAAAGAGGCTTTGACATATTATTCTGTTGGGTTCCTGGTCACGTTGGCATCAAGGGCAATGAATTAGCAGATAAAGCAGCAAGACAGGCATTGGTAGATATTAACTGTCCAGTTCCATATGAGGATATTAAGCATTCCTTTAGGGGTTTCTTAAAAAATATGTGGCAAAGAGAGTGGAATTATCAGACCAATAATAAATTACAGGGCATCAAACCACACATTTCAGTCTGGCCTACACTTACTCCTAGGAGTTACGATGTGATAATTACTCGTCTCAGGATTGGGCATTCGAGGCTCACACACAAACATTTACTTCTTGGAGAACAGGAACCTACCTGCCCCAAATGCCACTTCAGCTTACTCACCGTTAGCCATATCCTCACCGATTGCTCTTGCCTTCGTCATCTGTACAGGCACTATTTTAATTCATCATCACCAAATTTGACTAACCTGTTGGGTGTCAATCCTCATTGTCATCTGACTAACTTTTTAAAAGAGGCAGGTTTTTACTGCGATATATGATTTTATTATTTACTTTATCATTCTTCATCTCTGATTTTATCATTTACACTGTCATTTTCTACCTGTGATTTTATTATATACATTGTTTATAACTTTTACATCTTGTTTTATCTTATACACCGTTTGCTCTATTTTCTATCATATATATCTAATATTATATACATTTTTTACTATTCTTATTGTTTTTTTTTAGACTCTGGATGGGATCCCCCATCCAGACATTAAAGTTTGGCGCAGTATGTCCAATACTGGATCTTGCGCCACTAAAAACCAGCCAACCAACCCTAATGAGCAATATTTTAAACATTTTTATGCACTTAATATTAGCTCACTTTGAAAATGTTCAGAACATTATATGGATTTTTATAATTATCAGTTAAAACTGTGTCCTGGACTGTTGAAACTTTTTGCAATGCGAAAAGAATGCTGAAGATAAAATTATTATCCCCCTTCAGTTCCGCCAGAATTTAAATTTATAAAGATTAGGTAAATATACATAGGATAAAAATTTATTAATTAATGGGGAGGAGGGGATCTTATTTTAAAAAACTATTTAAAACTTATTAAAAAAAAGGATCATATTTGCGATATTGAAAAAAGAAATTATCTAATAAATACATATATGAATAGTTTATTTGCAGTAAAACAAACTCGAGTTCTGATTCTGTATCTTCAGTCCCTTTTCTACGACATGGGTAAACATTCACTTCAGGACATTTTCCAGGCCCGGACTGGCCAGGTCGGCTGGTCGGCGATTGCCGAGGGCCCCCGGAGCAAAGGGGCCCCAGAAAACTCCTCAAAATATACTACTTTATAATTAGTTACATCAGAGTAATTTCACTATTTATTTTCGAATAATCTTACGCAACTACAATCAATTTTGACTCATTTTGTGTTGTATAGTGCTCATAATTTCAGACAAGTTCGCGACCAAACATCGTAAATGCAAACAGGTATTGAAGCTTTGCGATTCTCTTTCGAAAACATTGTCTTTCTTCATTGTTTTCATCTAGAAATCGCAGGCAAATCAAGTCGAGAACGTTTCATTCTTGGAGCACGCTACTTCATGTTTCATGCTTCATCTAGTGGCGGAACTACAATTCTAGAGGCACAGGGTGAAAGTCTAACTGAGACCCTCTAATTGGAGGCCCCTTTGTATGTCTTCACTTAATTTTTTAACCATAAAAAGGCATTAAAGTCAGTTTTAAAAATGATTCGAAAGTCCAAACTAACGTGGGGGCCAAGGGCATTGGAACTTTGCATAAAAGGTTCTTTTAGTTTTGTATTGTCGCTCGTCGGTCACTTTTTCTACATTAGAGCTTTTTATATCGGAACAATCGCTTTTATCTGATTTATAGTAGTGAGCGCGCTCCTTCAGTCTAACAAGCTTAAAGGAGAATTGCAACGAATGATTCAGGTCAAAATAACGGCGCAGTAACTTCACATACAAAGCATACATATACTTAAAACTTAAGTTTTTTCGGAGGCCCTCCTCAAGACCAAAGGCCCAAGGCGGCCTGCTCTCTCCGCACCGCCGTTATTACGCCAATGACTTCTTTATGCATGTTTCCTTTCTCTAACCTTAAACAACCGAGAAATTTTAAATGTGGTGTCTAGATTGAGAGTTACGTCTCTTTGGAGCTGCGATTGTTGTTCTTACCTAATATAACTAACTTCTTTATTGCGACGCTCACTCGTTAAGTCTTGTAATAGGGTTGTACTTAAAACAGTGTCTGATGTCAACACGAAACGTGTATATAAAAGTGGCGCTTCGAAAAGAAAAGAAAAAAAGAAAATATTTTTAGATGTTGAAAAAATTTCCAAATGCCTAAACACTTGGTTAACTATTTCCACTTCTGAGGCGCAAAGTCGTATTTTGAGGGATAATAATGATACATTAAATACAAGTAACTCAAATTAGTTTATTAGCTCATAAGTTCAAGCAAAACGATTATATTATTTAATTTTATAAAATTAATTTTTTAAATTGGAGGTTCTTAATTCCAGACGAAAAATTGAGATTTTATATAAAAATAATACTTAAGTACCTTCGACATACTCGGTTGGTTGGATTTAACGTCGCACTAGTACTACACTATGAGCAATTCGCGACGGTCTGGGACTTACCTAAAAATGGTCCAGAGACATACCCTCACGATTTCGATCCTTCATGGAGGGGATGAATCCCCACTTTGGTGACCCCCAGGGCTATGATTTGGATGAGAACAGCCTCACGCTGGGTATTTTGAGCCAAGCCCTTATTTCTGATTTTTGCCATGCCTTTAAAATCATTATAATAGAAGTACAAATCAAGTGACTATCATCAACACTTCGCTTTTCATATCCCTGTCGGCCCTTCGCAATCAAAATTATTTTTTCGGAGAAAACTATTTTTAATAGTGGATTTTTTTTTTTTTTTTTTTTTTTTTTTTTGGCTATTCTTTTAGAATATAATGTAGGAAGTTAAGGTATTACCTCTAAGTTTTCATTTATCTACCGGAAAAAAACAGTAGCAAAACAATTCTATTGTTTAATTTTCTAAAATTTATTTTTTAAATTAGATGTTCTTAATTTCTGGAGAAAATTAGACACACTATTTAAAAACTAGTTAAACACGGCCACGCGTTGCTGTGATTTTAGTAGGCTTTACCCGCTTATATATTCGCTAGTCATTATATCTAAATGATCTTAAAATTCCATGTGAGTTATCAAATTAAAATCACACAAACATAAACACACACAAAATTCATTGAAATCAATCAAAACTTCGATTTGGGTTCCCGCTGCCCTTAGAAGCGGCTTTCATGCCCAGAAGTGCCCCTACAGCTTTTTTCCCCTATAAAATTACAGATTTTATACGGAAATAAAAACGAAGCTTATTTTTGTCTTATAAGTACAGATATAAAATTCTCTACGAAACAAAATTTAATTTAGTACGACAGGACTTCTTTCTTTAAATCTATTTTTCTATATAAAAGCATACAGAAACTGTTTCGTTATTTAGCAACGGTTATTATATTCGTTTCTTAAAATTTCTTCAGTACATCGTTACTATAAGACCCTGGCTACTTTGAAACTTTCGTTGTCATTTTGGCGATAAATTAAAAAGGTTGTCGCTATTGCATAAGTATTATTGCATGAGTATCTTGGATGGATGGATGGATAGTTGGGTTTTACGTCGCACTAGTGCTGCGCAGATGCGCAATTGGCGATGGTCTGAGACTCACCCCTAGAGGTGGTCCGGAGACACAATTTTGATCCTCCACGGAAGGGAAGAGATGGTCCGGAGAAATGACATTGCAATTTTAATCCTCTACAGAAGGGATGGCTCTCCCGCTTCAGTGACCCCCAGAGGTATATTTTTTGATGGGATCATGCAGGACATTGCGGCCACAACAGATTTTATGTGCACCAGACACCATTAGTGAACACGACGGTCTTTGGCCGGCTCGAGTACCGAAACCGCGACCTTCCAATAACTATGCCGGCGCTCGACCGGGCTACAGCGGCCCCCAGTAAAGGTCTTGGCGAGAGTTACTTAGTTCATTATATCTGTACAAAGTCTATTAGTTTGTATCAACTAAATCGCAGTTAAAGAAAACACTTTTTTTTTTTTTTTTTTTTCAATACGCTTGGTATTTTATTAGCATTGTGTCCTAGTTTAATAATTATTTAGGCATTACAGTAGGATTTAAATTATTATGGTTTCGACAGTGCGGTTTGGTTGTCTAAAACTAAAAGCATTTCAGAATCTCATTTTTAAATAATGAACCACTCATAATTAATTAGTATACTTATTTTTCCAGCATGGAACTAGTTTAGGTATGGTATATAAAATACGCATAAATATTTATTGTGAAAATAAGTAAATTACATCAGAAAAAAAGCTTACTTTTTATTCAACTATTTCCCAAATGGCAAGAAAGCGAAATGTGCTTTTTAGACATGTAAGCCTAATTTTCAAATTTTACGTATTTTAATATCCTATTTCCTCTAAATTTCTCAGAAAGGGGCCCCTTTTCGATTTCTAGCCGAGGGCCCCCAAAGGAGCCAGTCCGGGCCTGACATTTTCACACTTACTAATGACCTGTCATCTTAATGTGTTTTCCTCCGCCCATCGCTCTGATAAAAGGAGCAGAGTGAAATGGGGGAAAATTCGGTTATTTCAGCTAAAACTTGCTTTTTTCCCCAAAATTATTAATATGTTTTTTAAACCTAAATATTAGGAAATTTAATTGTAATAAGTTGTATCATTTAGAAAATTGCAGTTTGTTTCAGATTTTTGATATTACAATTTGTTTATTATTTGAGAACGATAAAGAAAATCAAGTAAAAATTCGTCTTTTGCTGCTTAAAAACAAATTTTTAAATTTTTAAAAATCAATTTTTGAAACATGAGGCGATTTTTAATGGTCGTGAATTTTCCTAATGTGAAAACAGAATTTAAAAATATGTATTACGTAATGAGTAATAATGGGGATTATTTTACAATAGGTTAATACGGGATTTGGATGACCTTGAAGCTCACTGACGTAGGGCCTTAAAGGGGGTGAGAGAAATTTGGTTTTTCCCGTACAGGTCGATTGCGCCGGTGAGTTCCCCCACATATCTTTCCTCATCTCTTCCCCTCCACTTCTTTTTCAAGACATGCTTCTCAAAGGGATTAGAGCTATTTATCTATAAGAAACACGTGACACTTTGTATAGAAAATTGAATAGAGTTAACAGTTTTAAAATCTTGTTTAGCTTATGATTTCATTCCTATAAGCGTTTACATTTTATTGTATTCATGCTGCTAGATTGTAAATTATGCTATTATGGAATTAATTTACAGCAAACGTGGTAAACCACTAATTTTGTCTTGTAATTTCAAATTTTATAAAGACTCTGTAACAAATGACGGTATTAAATGGCGATGTGTAAACAAAAAGTGCATTGCAATATAATAAAAACAAAATAATTTTTTAAACCCCACCCTGCACCCCCATCAATAAAAAATATATGCCTATTTATGATGCAATATAACTGTAGAATGCAAGAGAAACAAATGAACAGTTGCCAAAATTATCTATAAATTTAAAAATATATATTTAGGATCCAAATGAAATATGAATTAATCCATAGTACTCATACTTTAGCCATTAAACAATTATACATGGAAATGAAACTTTATATAAAGCAATATATATTAAAAAGTTAATGAGCTCTATAAGGAGCCTGATACATAAGATAAGATCATACATAACAAATATGAAACAAGTATAACAGAAATAAATAAATGGTAACTAGAAGAAGAAGCAGAGGCCCCCCCTACGGCTATATTATGTATATATATAAAGAAAGAAAAACAAATACTGTTACTGTACTTCAATTATTTCTTTATTTTTGATTCTATGCGTTTCATACTGCAAAGTTATTTCGATTGGAGTATATTGTAACAATTTTATTACAAATTATTAACACTACTATATAACATTTAAGGATTTAAATAACTATTTTAGCTTTAATATAAGGGTTATAACTGTAATTAATACATAACAAGTTTAAATTATCATCACAATAATTGTATTTTTTAAAAAGTAAAGTTATTGATGAAGGTGCTTAAGATAATAGTTAAATTATTAATGAAATTAAAATTCATTTTAATGAGTGTCTTTCAATAACATAATATTAAATGTTATCTAACACAATTGTTGATATCCTCTAATTGTCTCATTTAAACAAAAGAAAAAAAAAACCTTTTCTACATTACGATCATAAAATTACTATGTTAATTAATTACATTTTTCAAAGATATCTCGTTAAGTTTTAATTTTCACTTGCTTATTATTATTATTTTTTAAATTTACAGTAATTATTATCTTCATTTTAACTACAATAAGGTCTTCACTTGTCTGTGGTGGATTCTGCTCCTTATTCTTCTTCTAGTAATTATTATTATTTTTTTTTTTTTTCTGTTATAGTTTGTTTATATTTGTTACACATAACTCATCAGTAAATATAGCAGATACAACTCATTAACTTTTTCAATATCTTCTGCCGTGTAAAAGGCTATATTTCTATAAGTGACTGTTTATTGATTAATTCAAGCCCTCTTTCCTTATATTTGATCACAGTAATATAAATTATGTATATATACATATATTTATTCAAACTTTCTCCCTTCTTTCACCACTAGTTGGTTATAAATAATTATTTATAGTGATAATTAAAAAACAAAAAGAAAGAAAGTAACACATTTGAAAGATTTTTTTTTTCTCTTGAACCCAGTTTTCAAATTTGTATCGCAAATTATTACAAACAAAAATTTTATTTTAAAACTTAAAAATAAGAAAATCCAATATTCCCATTGTATTCCTTACAAAATCTTTACAAAATATCTTATTAATATTGTTAATACAAAAATAATAAATTTATATTCTAATATCATGAATGATAAATCCGTACTTGAATTTTTGGTAAAATGAAAATAGATAAATAAAAATAAAAGTACAGCACATACACGTATAAATAATTAATTACACATTCTTTTATTTATTTTTTCTTTTTGCACGCGTGTGTGTGAGAGTGTGTACTATTTATGTCACCTGTAAGGGAATGAAGGACACCCCCCCATGCTTATCAGTACATGGACAATGGACACAGGAAAGGGGGGGTGTCAGGGCAAACGACCTGTGCCTGCGAAAAAAGAGTGAGAGGAAACGACCCATTTTTTCTGTCAAGATATCATACGTCAGGGGAATCGACCTCCACCTGAGGCTTCGCTCCTCTCGCGGGGCTTTACCCACATAATTGCCGCTTGGCTTTTGATTGAATAGGAATATTGATAATATATAACACAAGACAAAAGCAGAACAATATTATAGAAATCTCCATATTTGCCATCACGTTGAAATACATAATCTATATAAATAAAAAAAAGTATCTGTGTGTGTGTCTATATGTCTGTTTGCGCTCGGGTGTTCACACTATTGATTGCAGGGCTACAAAACTTGGCAGATGGATACCTGAGCCCCTACAGGTATGCACCTCACCGAAAATTTTTCGAATTTGAATATTATTAATTATTTTTTTTTTCCTATTTTAAATATTGGCTTCTGTGTTTCACCTTTCTAAAATTTATTCTTTTCATTTTAATTATCTGCATATCTTAGCAGTGGCAATTAGGTTATTTATTATTTATTTATTTAATTCTTTCATTTGAAGGCGAAATCTTATTATTATTATTATTATATTTATTGAAAATGAAATGGTAATGCAGTAAAAAAAAAAAAAAAAAAAAAAATTTAAATTTTAAAACGTATTTAAGAAAAATTATGTTTATGTATAACTTTTACAACAACTTTTTTTTTCTTTTGTAATTAATTCCTTTAAAAAAATTATCATCATTATTATTATGATTTTAAATTTATAGTATTTATCAGAAAAAATAGTTATTTAAGAAAGGATTAAAATAATTAAAATTTGTTTTTTATTCATTTTATTATTTTTAAAAGAAAATCTACTTTTTATTTTATTTATTATGTTGGTCAGAATCATATGGTAATATTGTGTAAAGAGCGAGGGCAATAAAATGTATGCTTCCAAAACTAAAATATTTAATAGATGCTGAGATACAGTCATTTTTAAAATAATAGTTCTTAAATAATAGCAGATCCACCTGTCATCAATAAATACCTAAATTGAAGTGCTCGAGAAAGACCTTTCTGTAGGCAATAGGAACATGGACCCGATGCAGTATGGGCGAAAAAATAACTGCTGTAGGCAGTGGGTACCGTACCCAAACTTATGAAGCAAAGTTAGAGCGATTTCAATGTAGGTATTTTTTTTTTCTCTTTTTTTTTTTTTTTTTTTAATTTATAATGTTATATAAAAAATGGTGATTCAATTATTTTGAAAATTCATTTAAATATAGTGACCAGTGAAGCGGGCGTATTCTATATAAATAAAGAGCCTGTGTATTTGTCTGTACTTTAGTGCTCACACTACTGATTGCAGAGCTATAAAACTTGGCAGATGGGTAGCTGGAACTCTGCAGGTGTGCACCTCATACAGAATTTTCCAAATTTGAAATATGAATTTTTATAATAATAATAATATTTTTTTTTTTTTTTTTTTTTTTTCAGTTTTAAACATTGTCTTCTCTATTTTTTAATTCTTTCATTTCAATCGTCTGTGTGTCTTAGCAATGACTATTGCGCTATTTATTTTTTATTTATTTAATTCATTCATTTAAAGACAAAATCTTTTTTTTTCCCCCTTCTTTTTTTTTTATTTATTTATTTATTTATTGCAAATCAAATGATAATGCAGTAGAAAAATTACTAAGTATATTAACTTTAAAATTTAAAAACTTATTTATAACAGTTGTGTCTAATTTTTATAGTATAACAACTTTTTATTTTTCATTTATGTATACATATATTAAGACAAAAAGAAAATAGAAAAAAGATTTATTATTTTACAATGTTGAAATTTTGTACTTCAACTTATTATGGTATAGGGATATTTAACTAATTGTAAAGGGATTTTTTGTGTGACGACCATATGAATGCATATATACATACACACATATAATTCTTAAAACCAAATCGAATAAAATATTTGAGAGATTTGATAAATATTTTTACCTTTCTAATGCACTTTTATAGTTTCCTATAATGTCTGATATTCGTTTGTGTATGGATAAATAAGTTATATGTGTGTAAATATTTATTAAATAACATCAGTGTTCTTTTCTGTAATTCTTAGTTTTGGTTAACATTCTAATTGAAACTTACTTATTGCTTTGAAGGCTTGATTTTTAAATAAAGAAATAGCACTTTTTTTTTTTTTTTTAATTTAGCAAAGAATGTAAATATAAGATTATGCATTTGTGTTAGTCAATTGTCATGTAATTTAGTAAATGATATTCGACAACAGATATATTTTGCTAAATATGATGAATTATTATTATATAACAAAAGATTTATTTTTCCTAGATGAGTGTATAAGGTGAATAAAATCTGAAATTTTGCACCACCTCCTTAAATAAGTAAATTTTTGTATTTAAAAGAAAAAAAAAAAGTGAAACATATGCAAGATGAGT
Organism: Salticus scenicus; assembly: GCA_963930645.1. NCBI lineage: Eukaryota > Metazoa > Arthropoda > Arachnida > Araneae > Salticidae > Salticus > Salticus scenicus. The sequence continues at coordinate 101,454 of CAWVNO010000837.1, forward strand.
ATATCTTGATTTTTAATACAAGCTTATTGCTATAGAAATTAGAAGCAAGCAATTTTCAATAAAATATAAAACACAAGGATTTTTATTTCTTTTTCTGAACTCTTCCCCCCCCCCCCCCCCCCCAGCAAATAATTATATTCAGGGGTAACTGTGAATACATAAAATCTGAAATTTAAAATCAAATATCTGAAATAAAGTAAATTACTTGAATGCAATCACCTTTATATATTTCAATAAATAAAATAAAATTAGAACACCCTAAATAAATTTACTAGTAAAATAAATAAAAATTTAATGTTAATATAAAAAGGGAAGAGAAATATACAGGATGGATGACATTCATCAAATATTGAAAATATATGAATGTAGATATCTCATGTGTATCAGAAAAAAAATATATTTAAAAGATACTTACTTACTCTCTTTCAAAATTCTTCAAAATATGAACTAATCAGATGCAAAAAACATAACCAGCAGAAACACACCTACAAACAGAAAATATTTTATAAAATTTTTGTCTGAAGATGTGTTTAGCTAGCATTTATTCTTCTTAAATTTTCCCAGAAACAGGCATCAAACTTCACATCATATTCAGCTCAATGATCTATAAATCATATCAATCCTTTATCAATTTCAAAATATTAAAACATGATTAAAATATAAATACTGGAATTTTTCTGAGATGAGAGTGTAAAATAAATGAAAGCTGAAAATTTGCACAACCCCTAAAATAAATTTATCAATAAATAAAAACTGAATTTTAAATTAAAAGGGAAGAGAAACATACACAATGAATGATGTACATCAAATATTCAAAATATATAAATGTAGATAGCTCATGTATAAGGGAAAAAATACATTCAAAAGATGTTTACTTACTCTCCTTGAAAATTCTTGAACATATAACTAATCAGAAGCAGAAAATATAACCAGCAAAAACACACCTACAGACAGGAAATATTTTATAAATTTTTGTCTGAAGACGTGTTTAGCTAGCATTCATTCTACTTAAATTGTCCCAGGAACAGACATCAAACTTCACATCATATTCAGCTTCAGATAGTAGACAGTTTTATAATAGATAAAAGAATACTTACAATAATCTATAAATTTTATCAATTTCAAAATATTAGAACATGATTAAAATATAAATTCAACGAGTAAAAACTGAATTTTAAAATAAAAGGGATACACAATGCATGATGTACATCAAATATTGAAAATAGATTTTGCAGAAATCTCATGTATAAGAAAAAAAAAAAAAAAAAAAAACATTCAAAAGATGCTTATACTTACTCTTCTTGAAAATTCTTGAACATATGAAACTAATCAGAAGCAGAAAATACAACCAGCAAAGACACACCAACAGACAGAAAATATTTTATAAATTTTTGTTCTGAAGATGTGTTTAGCTAGCATTCATTCTTCTTAAATTGTCCCAGGAACAGGCATCAAACTTCACATCATATTCAGCTTCAGATAGTAGACAGTTTTATAATAGATAAAAGAATACTTACAATAATCTATAAATTTTATCAATTTCAAAATATTAGAACATGATTAAAATATAAATTCAATAAATAAAAACTGAATTTTAAAATAAAAGGGAAGAGACACATACACAATGCATGATGTACATCAAATATTGAAAATATATTTTGCAGATATCTCATGTATAAGAAAAAAAAAAAAAAACATTCAAAAGATGCTTACTTACTCTTCTTGAAAATTCTTGAACATATGAAACTAATCAGAAGCAGAAAATACAACCAGCAAAGACACACCAACAGACAGAAAATACTTTATAAATTTTTGTTCTGAAGATGTGTTTAGCTATCATTAATTCTTAAATTTTCCAGGAATAGGCATCAATTTTCACATCATATTCAGCTTCAAATAGTAGATAATTTATAATACAGAAATAGTACCTACTTACAACAATCTGATAGATTGGTATTGGAACTAAAAAAGAAAATAAAAGGCAAAAAGTGGAAAAATTCATATTAGCAGCCAATGGTTAGCAATAACTATATCATTAGTGGCATAACTTTCTTTTATAATTAAATTAAGATTGTATACAGAGTAATAGGTGGGGGTGGCGCTTTAAAATATATTTTATAACCCTCTTAAGTGGCCCTGTGGCTACTGAAAATTTGTTACTAAGTTTGGGCAGCAATTACACGAAAAGGAGTCAAAAGATTCACATCATTTAAAAAAATTTCTGTCAAGCATACAATTACAAGTTATCAAAGGTGATTCTGATTAAATCAATTTTCTGAACTACATATACAATTTTCTGAAACACTTTCATACTTACACAAATCCTTATTGTTAATACACGCTTAATAGATATTGATAAATCTATTTCATTAGAAATTAGAAGCAAGCTATTTTCATTAATATATATATTAATTTATTTTTTCCCCGATAAAATTCCCCCCTGCAATTAACTTTGTTTAACATGCTCTTTTCATTGTGGAAAAAAAATTACATAACAAATACATGCTACAACCACAAATGAAAATTGTAACTTAATTTAATTCAAAATATTTAAAAAAATTTACTTTGACTAATATTATATTTAAAAACGTGAAAGATTTTCTCTTTCTTTCATAAGTAATTAAAGTTAATTCTATACAACAATCACATATATGCCATTAATAAAAATAAAACCAAAGTAGTTTTACCACATGCTTTATTAAAGTGAAATAAAATTTTTAATGACTAAGGTTCTTCTTATGCATAATTAAAGATAATATGCAACAAGTAACTATATTCATAGTATTAATATAAAAAAGAATATGCAACGAGTAATTATGTTTCAGAGTATTCATAATAAAAGCGTGCTTCTTTAATGTTAAAATCATGTTTACTTTAGCAACACAACATACAAATGTTAAAGTTTTACCATTTTCTGAAGTAATTAAAACTAATTTCATGCATGCATACATATAAATAACATGTGCAACACTACATTATGTGTTACTTGCAAAATACTAAAAGTATTAAAAATACATTAAAAAACGGAATACAGTGAAACTACAGAAATATTGAATAATGTTAATTAAAATTCTTACCTGAAACAAATAATATTTCCAAGAGTAACTGTACAGTATAGCTATAGAACACGCAAATGCAGGAGAGCGAAATAAAAGCACACACCACCACCGACGACCGACCCAGCATGTAATGCATCCTGAGATCTATCATCTATCACGCCAAGCTGACACTGACAGCTGGCGCGTCACAGAATAATTCGCCAAACGAGAAACGAACAGGAAATACGGATGACGTAGGTGTAAATCACTTCCGGTTAAAGTTTCCTGCATGGACGTACACTATGGACCGCTCACGCTGTGTTATCAGAATGGCCCCATTTTGGTCGCTTTTAGAAGATGGCGCTCGCATCGACTGCCTTTCCACTTCAGATTTGAAAGAGCGCTTTAGCGCGAGAATTAAATGAAATAATGTTAAATATCTCGAACAAAAAAACATATATCCGTAAAATTTTTGCTTTAAAATATAGCTAATACAAATGTCTAAAAATCGATTTCTGGAATTTTTGAAATTCGGTCCCCAAGGAGGGGGGGGAGGGGGCGAAACGTGATTTGACATGCGTTAAACGTGATTTCACATAATCCTATATAACTCAAACAAAAAAACAGATATACGTGAAATTTTTGCTTTAAAATATAGCTAATACAAATGTCTAAAAATCGGTTTCAGGAATTTTTAAAAATCGGTCCCCAAGGGGGGCGGGAGGGGGGGCAAAACGTGATTTCACATGCGTAAAACGTGATTTCGCATAATCCTATATATTTCAAACAAAAAAAAAATAGATATACGTGAAATTTTTGCTCTAAAATATAGCTAATGCAACTATCTAAAAACCAATTTCTGGAATTTTAGAAATTCAGCCCCCAGGTGGGGCAGCAACGGGGGGGGGGCTATGGAGCATAAAGAAATATAAATACAGTTAGGCCGTTCAAAATTTGTACAGATAGGTTTTAAAGGCCTGCAAGACGAATGGGGATATTTTCGATTGTGTAAAGTTATTAGGAGGGGCAAGAAGGGGGAAGGGAAGGGCGGGGGACAAAAAAATAAAAATAGTGTCAGATCGTTCAAAATTGGTACATAGAGGTTTTAGATACTTACAAATCGATTGCGGATATTTTTGAATTTGTAAAATTATTAGGAGGGGCGGTTAGGGGGGTGGGGTGGTGAGGGGGGCTATGGGGCAAAAACAAATAGAAATACAGTTAGGCCGTTCAAAATTGGTACAGACAGGTTTTAAAGGCCTGCAAGACGAATGGGGATATTTTCGATTGTGTGAAATTATTAGGAGGGGGGAGGGGAGGGGGGGGGCAAAAAATAAAAATAGTGTCAGATCGTTCAAAAATGGTACATAGAGGTTTTCGATACTTACAAATCGATCGCGGATATTTTTGAATTTGTAAAATTATTAGGAGGGGCGGTAAGGGGGGTGGGGTGGTAAGGGGGGGCTATGGAGCAAAAACAAATAGAAATACAGTTAGGCCGTTCAAAATTGGTACAGATAGGTTTAAGAGGCCTGCAAGTCGAATGGGGATATTTTCGAAAGTATAAAGTTATTAGGAGGGTCGAGAAGGGGGTGGGGAGAGGGGGGCAAAAAATAAAAATACAGTTAGATCGTTCAAAATTGGTTTATAGAGGTTTTCGATACTTGCAAATCAATTGCGGATATTTTCGAATTTGTAAAATTATTAGGAGGGGCGGTAAGGGTGGTGGGGACATAAGGGGGGGCTATGGGCAAAAACAAATAGAAATACAGTTAGGCCGTTCAAAATTGGTACAGACAGGTTTTAAAGGCCTGCAAGTCTAATGGGGATATTTTCGATTAAGTAAAGTTATTAGGAGGGGCAAGAAGGGGGAGGGGAGAGGGGGGGGGGCAAAAAAATAAAATAAAAATAGAGTTAAATCGTTCAAAATTGGTATATAGAGGTTTTCGATACTTGCAAATCGATTGGGGATATTATCGAATTTGTAAAATTATTAGGAGGGACGGGTAGGGGTGGGGCGGTAAGGGCGGGCTATGGGCAAAATCAAATAGAAATACAGTTAGGCCGTTCAAAATTGGTACAGATAGGTTTTAGAGGCCTGCAGGTCGAATGGGGATATTTTCGAAAGTGTAAAGTTATTAGGAGGGGGGAGAGGCGGGGCAAAAAAATAAAAATAGAGTTAGATCGTTCAAAATTGGTTTATAGAGGTTTTCGACACTTACAAATCAATTGCGGATATTTTCGAATTTGTAAAATTATTAGGAGGGGCGAGAAGGGGGGTGGGGCGTATACAAAAAAAAAAAAAAAATACTAATAATAATAATAATAAAAAATAGACGAAATAGTATTATGAAAACATAAACATATGATAGTTAAAAAATAAATATGAAAATATGAATTTTCATAATTTAAAACAATGAATGTATTTTAAAAATCAGAATTTATTCCAGCATTTCCAATTAAACAAACAAAAAAAAAAAATTGCAAAGTATGTAAAAAAGACAAAATTTAGAAATTTATTATGATTTTTTTACAAAGGCGGTGCTTTTCCCTCTTCCGAGACTCCAATGGTGGTCGAGCGGTTCTGCGCTCAAAGCTGAGTGACGGGAAGTGCCTGGGTTCGATGTCAGGTCGCGCTTGTTTACTTAGTCATTCAGAGTTTTTCGTGGTTTTCTTCAAAAATTGCGTGCATACGGACTAGAATCCCTTAGAAAGACCCCCCACGGAAGGCACTCCCCTTCAGACGTAGGACCTACAGTAGTCAATCAACCTTATTCCAAAATCCAATAAATCCATAAACCGAAATACAGCACTTTTTCCCTTTTATCAATATTTTTCATTTTAAAATTTGCACTTTAAAGAGATTTTTAATCTGTATTATTTACTACTCATTTAAAGCAAATAATTTATTCAAAAAATAAAATTAACTTATATATATATATATTTAAATATGCGCGATATAAAAATCAATGTAATGAAAAGCAGAGTCAATCATAATAATTTGAGCATTCCCTTTCAAAAAGCTAAAGCAGCATTTTTTTTTTATTAATTATTTTATTTATTTATTTTTGGAACCAAAGCCCATAACACTGTATGGGGAAATTTTTTTTATTCTGAATATTTTCTTCTAAAGGATTCGAAAACTGCTTTTAGGTCATTCATCTGACTTTACAGCTTAAAATCAATGTTGGTGTTGGAGATTAAAGCCAGCTGATTGCAGTAGGGTCCAAGACCTGGGTGTGCCCACCGTGGCGGTCCTTCTAAAGGGCCTTTGTCCACAATTACGCAAGTTTCAGGGAAAAAAAAAAAGGCGCAAAACTCCGAACAGCTAGACCTATAAGCGCGATTTGTGATCGAACCCGACACTTCACGTCCAACAGCATCAATAAGTCAATTTTTGAAGAACTAGAACAGATTTAACGGTCGAGAAATTTCTGAATGGGCAAATGGATTTATGAAAAATATACTGGATAATGTAATTCTATGAATATCCATCTTTGTAACAAACAGTATGATACCACTGTTTCTTGCATGTAAAATAATATTCTGTTCCTTAACAACATTATAGCTGCCTGGTACTCATAATTTCTAAAGTATTCCCTCAGCTTTTTAATACAAGTTCCTATAGTAAGATTTTTTATTAAAAAATATTATATTGAAGCTTAGAGAACATTTTTCTCTTTCTAGAATGCATTTTTTTTCTACTTGTGCAACAAGAATTGGGAAAAAAAAGAAGGGAAAAAAAACCTGTCATAACAACATAATTAAAAAGTAATGGTTGGGTTTAAGGCCGACTGCATGCGCTAAGTTCCTAGGCCAATAGGTGGAATGCCCTCCGTGGGTGTCTTTCTAAGGGGTTCTAGCCCGCATTTACGCGAGTTTCTGAGAAAACCACGGAAAACTCCTAACGTCTTGGTCGATGAGCACGACCTATGATCGAACCTGACATTTCTTGAAAGGTAATAAAAATTACTTTAAAAAAATTGATTCAATTTATAAAATCATGCTTATCTTAGGTAAGGTGACCAGACATCCTCTTTTCAATAGGACAGTCTTCTTTTTTATCGCTCTGCCCTCTTAAACGAAACAAACATTACGGGACTAAAAAGTCCTCTTTTTTATGTTTTTTGTCCGCTATCCTCTTTTTCAAATGAAAAGGATTTAGTCCTTAATTTAAAAATTTTTGCAAAACTGGGAAGCTCAATCGGCTGTTCGCTGTGTCGAGCGGTGAAAAACTTTTTTCTGCGTTAGGTTCGCAAAAAGAACTACTTTCTAATAAACTTGCCAAAGTATATTATGGTTTATGTGTATTCAGATTCTTCGAATCATAAAGAAATAAAAGTATTCTCTATATTTGTACGATTCTTTGATCTAGAACACGAAATCACTATTGAAATTGTGATAAAATCATTAAGGTGGTGGTACTCCGGCTGATACGCGGTCGGTTGACGTGTGTTCTCACTTTTGCATGAATAATATTCTTCATAAACATAGGCCCACCAGTGATCGAGAGGTTCGGTTCTCGAAGCTGGTCTACGTGAAATGCTGGGTTCGATACCGGTCGCGCTTGTTGGCTTAACTGTTAGGAGTTTTCCTTGATTTTCTCCGAAACTAGCGTAAATATAGGCTAGGATCTCTTAGAAAAACCCCACAGAGGAGTCTCTTACTCACGTCTAGAACCCTAGTGCAAACAATTGGTCTTAATGATAACACTACCACCACCTCAAAAAAATATGCAAAAGTTAGTTGAATTCCTTTTATGTCCTTCTAGCAAAAATGCTCCCACAAAGCGACTGTTTTCTTCAATGAACAAAATGTAGACATGTGAAAAAAATCCCCTTTATATACCTACTTTAAAAACTTGTTAACTACTAAGACTAATTTTAGCTTATACAGTCGGTAACAAAAGTCTCCGAAAACTAGCAAACATTCCTATGTAAAAAAAGTACACTTAATACAGTTTTGTTAAATAAATCCTTGTCGAATCCTGTTTTCAGACTGACAAAGAACAGGATTCGACAAGGATTTATTTAACAAAACTGTATTAAGTGTACTTTTTTTATATAGGAATTTTTGCTAGTGTTCGGAGACTTTTGTTACCGACTGTACTTGTGAAAACTTTTTAAAAATGTTGACAAAGCAAGACTGTTTTTTAAAACAAATCGTTAGATCTGTCGAATATTAATTTTATTTTTACATTTGCCAATTTTATTTTTTCTTTTATGATTATAATTTTAATCAAAAAAATGTCTACCAACTTTTTTTTAAATCTAACTACATGAAAGTACCACAAAAAAAAAAAAAAAAAAGTCTATATAAAAAACTAATAATTAAAAAAAAAAAAGTAATTCTATATTGTCCAGTGGCATCTATAAAAATTAGGAATTTTTTTTTCTGGTATCCGTATATTATTAATTTAAATTAAGGTGTACTGGTCGAAATTCATCATTTGAGATAAAAATGTTTCCACCACTTGCGGTTGGTTGGTTGGTAGGGTTTTACGTCGCACTAGTGCTGCGCAGATGGGCAATTAGCGACGGTCTGGAACTCGCCCCTAGTGTTGGTCCGGACACATGCCATCGCAATTTTGTTCCTCCGCGGAAGGGATGGTGCTTCGGTGACCACCAGAGGTACAATTTTTGATGGGAACATGGAGGACATTGCGGGCACGACAGATTTTACGTGCACCAGCCAAGCCACCATTAGTGTACACGACGGTCTTTGAACGGCTCGAGTACCGAACCCACAATCTTCCGATTACGAGGCCGGCGCTCTACCGACTAGGCTACCGCGGCCCCCAACACTTGTGTAAAGTAGCTTTTGAATCTGTTTTTATGATCATTTTCATTCAATTTTGTGTCCCCTAAAATTACCTCTTTTTCAAAATTGAATGTTTTCCATTTTCTTATAAAATAAAAGTATTTAACATTATGAAGATTAAATAATGTAATTTTTTATATTGATGTTTTATGATCATGAGAAAATTATACCTTAAGTGCATATTTAAATCAGAATATTTGTTGACGATACTTTATGAGTGGACTGTATATCATTTTAATAATTACTATTCTGAAGCTATTACTTCACAAACATTTAATTAAACTATTATACATATAGTATGTACATATTTACAGTTATTAGAGGACGTATTATTAACGTATTCAAATATGTTGACACCATAGTCAACGCAAACTATAAAAAAGGTGAACCATATCACCGAACAAGATAAACAAGAGAGATGTTACTCTTACAACGAAAAACAATACAACTACTCCGCTAAAGCGGGAATGCAAGTGAACAAGAGATGCGCGCCAAGGTTGCGCATATAGCCAAACTAAGGTGAGCGGCAACATACCGGCCCACCTTGAAACATTGTTTCAAATTTACAGTTCTTATTTGTTATACCAAATTATAATTAATTATACGAAAATATTATATATGCAATTTAAATAATAAAACTTATACAAGAGAAATATTAATAACATTGTAAACAATAAAATAATACAAATGAAATACAATAAACAAATTAAATTTAACTATATACATTATTCATTTTCAAACAATTTTTTTTTTTTTTACTTTTCCAAAGGCAGAAGAGCAATTTTGGAAATAGGTCGTTTATATGTCCCATTTCTTGTTTTAACGGAGACTACGCGTATTTTGTTATCCTTTCCTGGAATAATTTCTACTATTCTACCCAAAATCCAACTACATATGGGCAAGTTTTCTTCCTTTAATAATACCATATCCCCATTTTTAAGGTTATCTTTCTCAATTTTCCATTTGTTTCTCTGTTGTAATGTACTTAAATAATGGCATTGCCATTTTTTCCATATTCCTTGAACTATTTTAGTTAATTTTTGCCAGGTATCTAATCGATTATCTGGAATGCCAGAGAACTCGGGTTCGATCACCGCTGTGATGGGTCGACCAACTAAAAAATGGCCGGGAGTCAAGACGTCCAAATCTTCGATATCGTTTGAAAGGGGGGTAAGGGGTCGAGAATTGAGGATTCCCTCAATTTGACAAACAACGGTTAAGAATTCCTCATATGTTAATTTAGCGTTTCCTACTGCGCGTTTCAAATGATACTTAAACGATTTTACGCCTGCCTCCCATAGCCCTCCAAAATTTGGGGCACGGGGTCGCAGAAATTTCCAATTAATATTCTCTGAATTTAAAAAATTAGTAAGGTTTTCATCAGGCTGAGTAGCTAATCTATGTAACCTTTTTAATTCATTATTTGCACTAACAAAATTTGTTGCATTGTCACTGAATAATGTTTGGGCTTTGCCTCGTCTAGCAAAAAATCTTTTTAAAGTTGCGATAAAAGCTTCGGATGTTAAATCGCTAACTACCTCTAGATGCACGGCTTTAGTAGGCATGCAAATAAAAATACAAACAAAAATTTTGTTATAGATTCCTTTTCTTTGACCCCGATATTTAATTAAAAAGGGGCCACAGAAATCTATACCGGTACAATAAAATGGATGAGTCACATTTACTCGTTCCTTTGGCAAATTTCCCATAAGTTGATTGACCGTTAAAGGTTTAAATTTGTAACACGTTACGCAGTTACGAAATATTTTCCGAGCTAAAGATCTCCCACTAACTATCCAATATTTTTTCCTAACGTGGTATAACAAGGCTTGAGGTCCTACATGAAAGAATTTTTTATGGAAATGTTCCATAATCATGGAAGATAATTTATGGTCGTGGGGCAACAAAAGGGGATGTTTACTATCAAAATTTAAATTAGCATTTTCCAGCCTTCCACCGACTCTTAGGAGTCCCTGAGAATCTAAAATTGGATTAAAACAATTTAATTTACCTGATACGGGCTTCTTTTTCTCTAAGCAGATCAATTCTGCGGCAAACTGTGTATACTGTACCTGTCTGATTAAATGCATTTCAGAGTCGTTTAATTCGGTGCTTCGGAGTGGTCCAGTTACTTTATTTGCCTTTGCTCTTGTATTCCTAATAAATCTAAAAATAAAACTACATATTCTAATTAATTTACAAAAATTATTTGTTAATGAAAACAAATGATTATAAAAGTTCTGGGAAGAATCCGTGGATTGGATTAATCCACACAACACTGCAGGGTTAGCGTCACCCTGGTGATTATTTTCCAATTCACTTATCACAATACTATTATCACTGGGGGACAGATAGTCAGAATCATTGTTTATGATACTACTGGATTTACTTAGAAAGTCTGGTCCCTGCCACCACAACTGATTATCCATTAAATCGGTGGTAGTTAGACCTCGTGAAATTAAATCTGCAGGATTTTCCGCAGAGGACACATGGTTCCATGTGAAGTTTTTAGACAGTTCTTGAATTTTGGCAACCCTGTTGCCAACAAATGTTTTCAATTTCCAAGGCTCGGTTTGGATCCAGGCAAGAGCTATTTGAGAGTCTGTATAGAGATAAATATTATTGATCTGTAACCTCAAAGATTTCAAAATTTTCACAATTAATTTGCATAACAAAAGACAACCAGATAACTCGAGTCGAGGGATAGAAACAGTTTTTAGAGGTGCAACTTGAGATTTGCTGCTAACCAAATTGGAGACAATTTCAGAATTATGAATAGACTGAATATACACGGCTGCTCCAAAAGCTAATGACGATGCGTCGGCGAATCCGTGTAAGTTTATTTGTTGTGCTTCAGGAATTAAAACATAGCGATTTATTCTAAGTTGTTCAAGAGCTTTTAACGAAGTGGCGAATTCTAGCCAATTTTGAGCAATAGGGCTTGGAATAGGGTCATTCCAGTCCAATTTTAATTTCCATAGTTCCTGCATAAACAACTTGGCTTTGACAATAACAGGACCGATGAGACCCAATGGGTCGAAAATGCGAGCAATGTCTGATAAAATGCTTCTCTTTGTCATAGACTTTAACTGACACAAATTTATTTTAAATGTGAAAGCATCTAAATTGGGTTTCCAGACAACCCCTAGGGCTTTGGTTTCCTTATCAGAGAATGTGTACTCAGGGTATGTCTCTTTAGAAAATTCAAGTAAGGAAATATGATTTGCATTCCATTTATGTAAATTCATTCCAGCGCTTTCTAACAAGAGTATAAGTTGTTTTTGAAGCTCCCTAGCGGATTCTAGCGATTCTTCCCCACTTATTATATCGTCCATATACGAATCATGTAGCAAGGTATCGGATGCTTTCGGATATTTCTCGGCTTCTTCAAGGGCTAATTGCTTCAACGTTCTGATGGCTAAAAAGGGGGCACAAGCGGTACCGTATGTTACGGTATTAAGTTCATAGGTTTCAATTTCTGAGTTCACATTATTTTTCCATAAAATTCTTAACAATTTTCTCTGATCCTCGGTAATCATTATTTGGCGATACATTTTTTCAATATCGGCCAAAAACACAAATCGGTGTTGTCGAAAGCGTAACATGATTTCATACAAATTTTCATTAACGACACCTTTATAAGTAATATCGTTTAATGATATTCCACTAGTTGTCGGACTCGAAGCATTAAACACAACGCGAAGCTTCGTAGTAGATTTTTCGGGCCTATAAACGCCATGATGCGGTAGGTAATAACAGCTAGATTCATTTAAATTATCAACAATTTTTGTCATATGATTCAAATTAGTGTATTCTTTAATAAAATCACAATAAAGATTTCGCATTGTTGGATTCTTTTCTAAACGATTCCATAACTGCTGGAGCCGTTTTTCTGCGATAGATTTAGACTCCCCAAGAACACTAGCATCTTCCTTCAAAGGCATGGCTACCATAAATCTTCCCGATTTATCTCTCCGATACGTTTCTAAAAAATGCTTTTCACAAAATTCTTCTTCCTGACTAATTGGACGTAAGTCAATTTCAGGAGCTTCTATTTTCCAGAATTTTTGAATGGTTTCATTAAGATAATCATTGCATGCAGTAAAACCGCAAAAAGTATTTTCAGATACATTGCGGTCTATGGTTCCCGCAGCAATATACCCAAAAACGCTATTCTGAAAGGTGAATTGTCCTATTTTAAATTTATCTGCTTTTAATATTTCATAGAAAAATTCAGCACCAACTAAAGCATTTATTTTAGATTTTTTCCAAAATTCACTATCAGCTAATTCAAGGTCATGTGGTAGATTTAAACTTCTTATGTTTATATTGTGTGAAGGAATGAATTCTGTTATTTTAGGTGTGATTAAAAATTCAATTGGTTCACTAAATGAATCATCTTTATTGGAAATAATGGTACGTACTGAAGATTTCACATTTGTCATCTTACCATTAATTCCTGAAATATGAATATCGCATTTCCTTTTTTGCAAATTCAATAAATGAGCGAGTTCTCTGTCTAACAGGTTACATTGACTACCATTATCAATAATAACACGAACCGGAATCTTTTTTTTATTGCTACTTTCCAAATAAACTATAGCAGTTGACAGCAATACATGTTTTTTACCTTTTAAGATGGGATTATTAATCTCGTTATATAATGTCATCGAAACATTATTTTTTTTCTTTCTGCAATTCAGGATATGAATCATTTGATTGCAGCAGGTGCAAGCCTTTTTCTGACGCCGTCTGGGAGTCAGGATTTTGTTTGTGTTGTTTTGATGGGAAATTATTACTTTTTGTTCCCGGCAAAGTTCGATGTAGAAGTGAATTATGTCTTTTAGAACAGATATTACAAATTTGATTATTTTTACAATTTGATACCTGATGATTGGATTTCAAGCAATTAATACATAACAAATATTTTTTTACTGTTAGGAATCTTTCGTGTTCATTTAATTTTAAGAATTCACAACATTTAGATAAAGAATGATTTCCTTTACAAAGGGGACAATTTTGATCATTAAAGGAATCATTTTTAGAAAAGAAGGTTTTTATTCTAGTACTCTTTTCCGCATTCATTACTTTCGGTTTCGTATTCGAAACGCATTGTAAATTTTCTAACACCAAACTTCTTTTTTGTAAAAAGTTAATGAAATCGCACCATGTTGGCAATTCTGTAGAACTTAAAGATAATTCAAATTGTTTTTTGGATTCTTTATCTATTTGTTTAAGAATCACATTTATGAGTAAGGCCTCCGTAAAGGGATTCATTTCCAATCCTATACATTTGAGTGCTCGAATATTTTTTTGACAACTATCTGTAATTGTTCTCAAATTTTTAACTAAATCTTGAGATAGATTCTCTACGTTTAATATCTCATTTAAGTGAGAATTTACAATCATTCTTTTGTTTTGGAATCTATCTTCCAATGCTTTAAAAAGCGAAATATATGAATCGTCTTCGGTAATTACATCTAGTGCTCTTCCACAAAGTGTAGATTTTAGATAATATAACTTTTGGTTATCTGAAAGTTTATCATTCTGATCAATTAAGGTTATAAATTGATCTTTAAAACTATACCATTCATTATATTGTCCATTAAATTTGGGTAAAGGAATTTCAGGTAAACGAAAATTGATAATAGGATTATCTTTAGATTCATTTAAAACACTTTCATTTTTACTAATGTTATTAGAGAGTAAGAATTTTCGAAGCCTTACCTCTAATTTTTCTGTCTCTTCTTCCAATTCTGCGAAGGCGTTCAATTGAACTTCCAGTTCCGATTCATCAGCTATTTCGTAATACTGGATTTTCAAATTATCCAGTTTTGTTACTATTTTTTGCAGATTATCCTTCTTTATTTCTAGAGTTATAATGTCTTTATTGTCGTCACTAACAGTCTCTAAATATGTCACTATCTTAGTCAATTGGCCTTTCAAGGTTCCGCGTTGGCGATTAAGGATAACTAATTTATTTTTATCCATAATTAATTTTCATCAATGAGCACCACTATTTTTCATTATATTACGATTGATCTTCCTCCGGTTCTACTAGACCAAATGTTGACGATACTTTATGAGTGGACTGTATATCATTTTAATAATTACTATTCTGAAGCTATTACTTCACAAACATTTAATTAAACTATTATACATATAGTATGTACATATTTACAGTTATTAGAGGACGTATTATTAACGTATTCAAATATGTTGACACCATAGTCAACGCAAACTATAAAAAAGGTGAACCATATCACCGAACAAGATAAACAAGAGAGATGTTACTCTTACAACGAAAAACAATACAACTACTCCGCTAAAGCGGGAATGCAAGTGAACAAGAGATGCGCGCCAAGGTTGCGCATATAGCCAAACTAAGGTGAGCGGCAACAATATTGTAAGTAAAAATTGAACATTTAAGAGAAATGTAATATGTATATACTTGGTTACAAATGAAATGTATACCGTATTAAGAAGGAAGTTTTATCTGACATTTGTTGGATGTCTTTGACTCTATTTATTTTTTCACAAATATGCTCATGCTATAATATGCATGATTTACTTTTTTGTTTATTTATTTATTTTATATATATATATATACATATTACATATATATTATTTTAGGAGGGTAGGGAATAGCTCGATACACCGACGAGATGACACGGAGATTAAGTGAAAAGCTAACTTTATAAAAACAACTTACCTTGAATTTAATACTCTAATTTTTACATAAAATCTCTAATTTTCAGCTGGAAGAACACTAGCTTATAAATTATGAAATGTGAATGTGGCACTGGTGATGAATTTAATTAAATATAATTTTTCTTTAAAATCTCCAATTTTCAACTGAATTTAGGATTTTTTTACTGTGACATTATAATCATTATTTTTTATTTTTGACAAAACCAATTAAAAATTTATTTTTTGTTAAAAACAATACATTTCTATAATATGGTAATAATAATGATAATAATATAATGTGATTCATCATCTAACATGATTTGGAAGTTAAAAGATTGGCAGTTTGTAAAATTAATTTACAATGTCAATGCAAAGTGGCATGAAAAAAAAAAAAAAAAAAAAAAAAAAAAAAAAAAAAAATTATAATAATAACATTTTAAATTATTTTTAAAATATCTTAAAACTCAGTAATTTTGAAATGAATTGAAAAAAGTTTGAATGTGAACTCATATCATTTTTTACCAATTTTTAACTCTTGCCAAAATCGGTTTACAATTCAAGATTTTTAAAATACTTTTTTTTTTTTTTTTAAAGCTGCAATAAAAAAAAAAAAAAAAACGTGATTTATAATTTAACATGATTTAAATTCGTAAGATTGCAAGCTCGCATGTATCCGCGTTTGTAATGATCGATAGACGGCGCTTTCTGAACTGCAGTTGTTAGTAAATATAATAGCCACGTTGTATTCCACGTTTATTCTTTATGTTATTCTACTTAATATTCGTGCTATAATTTCTCCGTCATTACATCAAGGAATATTGATTGCTTTTGGAAAAAAATATTTCAGTTTATTCAAAGTTCGATCGGAAGTAGATTTTTAACTGAAGCTGAACAAATATTAGTTTCAAATCATCTGATTAATTCTTTACTTCCATTAGCCGAAGCAACTGAAATTTTAAATTTGTCATTTAAAAATAAATGGAAGCTTAATCTGGATTTCTTGATCCTTTGGAGTTTACACTGTGGCACACAACAGTATGTGTTATCTTTTTTACCGGATTTATTCATTTTTATTCAATAAATATATGTGAAACTAAACATCGGCTAGCAATGGCGGCTTGATGGAATTCGAATTAAAGCAAGTTTATTGTAATTTCACCTTAGCCCACCAGAGGGCGAGCATTTCATTACAATCGCGGATTAGCCGAATAATATGAAAAAAAGAATACTGCTAGAACGCAAATTTTAAAATCTTAATGCAAAGTGACCTGAAAAATTACATTTTAATTAATTAAAAAAAAAAAAATCTATCAAACAGAATTTTACTAAGAACCATCCCAACTAAATCAGCCTTTTTTTTTTTTTTTTTTTGTATAGTAATAGAATATTTATAAGACAACAATTTTATCATTCAACAAAACATTAAAATCAATAGCTTACATTAGGTGGACGAAATAAACTTGGGTTCTTTTCACCTATTTCTTTGTTTTTTTTTTTTCGAACACTTCGATATCCAGAGGTGCAACCCGGTGCGTAACAATGCGACATTATGAAAAAAATTCAATATTAAAAATAAATTAAAAACAAAACTGAAAATAAAACTAAAATTTCGTCTGCGCACAATGCTATTCTACGGAGGTAGTGGACAGTCAGAGAACACATACGACCCTTAGCGGCGAACGAATAATAACGACCATTTCGGGTCCATTTTTGAGGGAAGGCCGCCGTTGGAGAAAACGGTCCTTCTTCTCTAAGTCCGTGGTTTCCTGTATTCTGTAAAACTCGATGGCTGTTCTGTTGCCAAATGAAAACAGTCAAATATTGTGTAAATGATAGATAGTTCTGTTATTAGATGTAGGGCGGGTTCAGGCTCTCGACCGATCCAATTGGTCGTGGAACAATGCGTCCAGTCTCATCGACCGGTCTGGATCAAAGTCGTCCAGTGTAATGTGTTCCATGGACCGGTCGTGGATCAAACCTGCAACGTAAAAGCGCACCAAGCGGCAAAAGCTGAATTACAAACGTAAACATAAGACGCGATCTTTTATCGGCGCTGCGCTGGATCCATCGAGCAGATATACTAGTAGAGGGCGAATCCGTACTCTTTTCTACGGAAGAAAGCGTGTCCAACATGTTATTTTGTTGAGCTAATTTTTTTCGCTACTTATTGCTTTCTTGGCAATAGTTTTTTTCCCATAAAAAACATTTTTTTAGGTTGTAAATACCAAAGATTATTTACATCATTAGATATTATTTGACAAATATATTATAATAGTTATGTATTTATTATTATTATTTCTAGCGTCTCTTTGTAGCGGCAGACCTCTACGGAGCTAAGGGAGTTTGGCGAGAATTCACGCTTGGCGCCCACTGTGGCTTGACGCTATGCGCTTACGCACAACGAGGAAAGATCACAAACCACGCGGGCGCAATACCTCTATGATTCGGCTTTCGGCTGACACAATACCGTAGTAGTTCACGCGCACAGGAGAAAGGAGAAATCTCAAAGTTATTGTCACGTGACACTTCTCGATGATGTTGGGCACGCAAAGGGGTTGCCATTTCGCTCTCTACCTAAATTAAAGCTCGATGGCTGGATCATTAAAATTTCTGTTCTTTCTTCGTCTACAACATGTTATTTGTTGAAATTTCTCATAAAAATATACTTTGACACATTTGAAATTTCTCATAAAAATATGTTTTGACCATCAACATATAATATATTGCAGCTTTTTTATTTACGAATGTATATATACATGCGTGTGTGTGTGTGTGTATTGCTTACCAATATAAATAGTTATTTTAATATTTGACAATATTTTATTTAACAATAAATAGATAAATAAAAACTACAACTCGTACAGCTTAAAGCTAAAGATTTAGCATATTTTGTCAATTTATTTTTATTTCATTTTCTAAAATAAACAATATTCTCAAGTCTCCTATTCAAAACGAAGTTCAAAGTAATTTCTCTTCTAATTTGAATTCGTGCAGCTTATTTTGTCTAAATGGTTTCTAGTACAGAAATGTATTTAAATGATTTCTATTAAATAAATATATATATATATTCCTTCCTCTCTTATTATCTTAAATAAATGCAACTTTGTGTGCACTTCTAATTATAATGTAGTAGGTAGAAACTCTTATCTTTAACCCCCCCCCCCTTTTTTTTAAACCCTTTTTCATTGGTATAATTTGGCTTTTGCCTTGCCCCTTAATCTTACATTTTTTCTTTGAAGTAATATCAACAAGGCAAATTTCGTACGAAGTTAAGAACAAAAATTAAGCATACTTCTGTTTCGGTAGTGTTAAGCATACCCTTATTAGTGCAGAAATATTACAGATACTTCCAAAACTGCAGAATGATTACTTTTCATGTTTTGTTTGGCCATTTTTAACCACCAAATTATTTTAATTAAACTTTATGTTGATAAAAAAAAAGTGAAACAGCTAACTCATCTTAAGAGCAGATAATATCTAACCTCACCAACAGCCCATGTTATTCTATGGGGAAATTTGTTTCCATAGTTATTCATTATCAAATATATATATTTAATTAAGTTTACACATTTAGAAAACTCATAATCATTAAATTGGCACTTATTTTTACAAAATTAATTTTTTTTATCTCAATTTGCATCTAAAAATTGAGGAAAATGCACTTAGTAAAAATATGCATTTTTGAACTAAAAATATAAATTTAAAATAAACTTTTTTTTTTTTTTAATTTTTAATTGATACTAATTTAATAGTTACGAATTTTTTAAATATGAAAACGGAATTTAAAAAATACATCAGGTAATGAGTAATTGTGGAAATAAATTTTCCCATAAAATAATATAGGCCTTCGGTGTCTGCAGGATTAACTATTATTTAAGGCTGCACATCAGTCAAATTCTCCCTTTCTTCCTTTTTTGTACTTTTTAAGGGCTTGTAGAAGATTTTTTTAAGGACTATGTAGAATCCTTATTTCCACACACATGTATATATACACACCATGAGCGCATTCGAAAGTATTTCCCGGTCACTTCCCGAGTTGGGAAATGACGTCACGCGGGAAGTTCGGGAAATGACCGGGTTTATTAGTACTTCCCATGAAGCTATAGAAAGGAGGAACTTCCTTTACGGGATTCCTCCTTCAAAAGTGGACCTCGCGCTGGACTGGCCGCGCTGACTGTATTTGATGTACGACGTTAACACTGAGTACAGTGAGCGCGCATCATTATTTTTCTGATTATTGTTTTATTTTATGATGAATATGTCTAAATCTCGATGCTGTTTTGTATTTGGATGTGACTCGGGGTATGCAATAGCTAATAAACAAAATAAAGACCTGTTTTCAAGAATTCCGGCATTGTTTTCTGCTGTCAAGGTGCATATGCTTCATGATACGTTGTTCATTTAACATTCAAGTTATTTATATTTAAAATTAAAATTTTCTTAACAATTATGAAGGACAAAACTTCAAAAACGGCCTCTTTTTTTTTTTTTTTTTTTTTTTTTTATAAACGTTTTATTAAATATTAAGTTGAGTTTGTCAGAATAACATAGCATCACTATTTCATTTGTAATGTGTATATATATATATATATATAAAGAAAAAAATTAAAGCTTTACATTTAGCAAATCTTAAGACGTACATTTAAGAAAGTGATGCAATTTAAGTCAGGGATAAGCAACATCATTGAAATGTCATTAACAAGTGTAAATCTAGCTTTATAAATTCTTTGACTTGAAATTTAATTAAATATTATTTTTCTATGAGTTTTGTGATTTTCAGTTAGAGAAATGTTAGCTCAAAAATTATAAAATTTCATCGGATAATTTAATTTAATTAAACATTATTTTCTTTAAAATTTCAAAATTTTCACCTGAATTTAACCTACAAGAAGCTGAGAGGTTCTGCTATAGAGACTAGAAGATGAGAGATGCTGTGTTCATTCCTAGGTCATGCTCGACGTCTTAGACGTTCTGAGTTTTCCGTGGTTTTCCACGAAACTTACGTAAATACGAACTAGTTTTCTTCAGAAAATCCCCCCCCCCACACACACACACAGAGGGCATTCACCAAAGACCTGGGATCCTGACGTGATCAAACGACAGTAATCCCCTCAAACCAATCCATCAATCTAATTTAGCAATTTTTAGACTGAACACATAATCTCTACTTTTAACCAAATTCAATTTTTTGTCAAAATTCGAATTCGCGATTACAATATATCCCAATTTGTTCATTTTATTATTATTATTATTATTTTCCAGTACAATTCGTTTTCCACAATTAGTTATCTTAGCCGGTCTGAGTTTTCCGAGATTTTCCTCGAAACTCGCGTGTATACATGCTTCGATAACCTTAGAAAAACATCCATGAAAAGCATTTAAATCTGCCCGAGAATTTTAACTATACGACCGTAACCCCCCCCCCCCTCAAAAAAAAAAAAAAGAAATCTATGTAATTTAGCTATTTTAGACTGAATTCACAATTTCTATTATTATTATTATTTGTCAAAATTGATTATAAATTCGCAGTTTATAATATCTCAAAATTTAGTATTATATACATTTTTATTGATTTCAACCAAATGTTACAACTCATCATCTTAGCCGTTCTGAGTTTTCCGTAGTTTTCTCGGAAACTCGCATAAATACGAACTAGATAGTTTAAAAAATCCACCCTCAGGGGGCATTCGATCCAGGCCTATGACCTTTATGTAGTTTATCGACCGCAACCCCCACAAACCATTAACCTAATTTAGTGATTTTTAGAGTCAACTCACAATCTTTATTTTTAACAAAATTTTAATTTTTGCCAAAATTCGTTATAAATTCGTGATTTAAAATAATTAACAACTTATTGATACATTTTTATATATTTTTTTCTATATCACAATACTCCAATGTCACAGCTCGTCGTCTTAGCCGTTTTGAGTTTTCCGTGGTTTTCTCCAAAATCGCGTGAATACATGCTTGGATCTCCTTAAAAAAAATGCCCATGAAAAGCATTGTAAACAGGCCTAGGATCCTAGCGCAGTCAATGGACCTTAAACCATTAAAACATCAACTTAATAGCGATTTTTTGGCTGAACTCATAATAGCTAAACATTTAATTTTTGTCAAAATTGGCTATAAATTTCGCGATTTATAATACACAACAAATATATATATATATATATATATATATATATATCTTTTTTTTTCCTAATGCGATCTACTGTCACAATTCATCGTCTTAGCCTTTATCAATTTTCCGGGGTTTTCTCCGAAATTCGAGTTAATGCATATTTAGATATCCTTAGAAAAACACCGATGTAAGGGTGTTTTTCTAAAGATTGGGATAATAAGAAGTTAATCGGCCGTAATTCTTAAAAGCATCAGCCTAATTTAGCGATTTTTAGACTAAACCTATAATCGCTGTTTTTAATGAAATTTTAACTTTTCTAAGAATTGGTTATAACTTCGCGAATTATAGTGTGTTACAATTTTTTATTTTCTTAATTTCTAGTGCGATCCAATATCACAATTTGTCGTCTTAGCTGTTCTGAATTTTCTGTGGTTTTCTTCGAAACTCCCATGAATACATGCTTCGATCACCTTAGAAAAACATCCCGAGAATCTTAACAACATCCCTCCCCCCCTCCAAAAAAAAAAAAAAAAAAAAAAAAACTATCTAATTTTGAACTACTTAACCTATTAAAACTACCTAATTTTGAATCTAAATTCATAATTCATAATTCGTATTCTTTTTTTTTTCGCAAAATTGGCTATAAATTCTCAATTTAGGATATCTCAAAATTTATCATTATATACATTTTTTTTTTTTTTCCAATTCAATGCCACAACTCCTCATCTTAGCCGATCTGAGTCTTCCGTAGTTTGCTCCGAAACTCGTGCAAATACGAACTAGGTTTCTTTAGAAAATTCACCCACAGAGGGCATTTCGCCCTGGCATAGGATCTTTATGTAGTTTATCGACCGCAGCCCCCACAAATCATTAACCCAATTTAGCTATTTTTAGACTCAATTCAAAATCACTATTTGCAACAAAATTTTAATTTTTGCCAAAATTCGTTGTAAATTCGAGATTTACAATATGTAACAACTTATTTATATATATATATATATATATATATATATATATATATATATATATATATATCGCAATACTCCAATGTAACAGCTATTCGCCTTAGCCGTTGTGAGTTTTCCGTGATTTTCTGCGAAACTGGCTTAAATACGAATAAGATTTCATTAGAAAATCCACCTACAGGAGGCATTCCACCCAGGCCTAGGATCCTAACACAGTAAATCAACCTAATGTAAGGATTTTTTAGGCTCAATTAAATCTCTATCTTTAAATAAATTATATTTTTTATAAAAATTCTTAAATTACCGATTTACAATATCTCACAATTTGTTTATATTTTTACTAATTCGATTCAATGTCGCAATCCGTCATTTTAGTCATTTTGAGTTTTCCGTGGTTTCCTCCGAAACTCGCATGAATAGATGCTCTGATATAGTATTTACATAAACACAAATAAAATGCATTATAACCAGGCGATAGGATTCTAGCGCAGTCAATCGATTTTAAACCCTTAAAATATCAACTTAATAGCAATTTTCTGAGTGAACTCATAATCGCTATTTAAAAAAAAAAAAATATTTTTTATCAAAATTGGTTATAAATTTCGCGATTTACAATACATCATAATTTATATGCGCGTGTCTATGTGTGTGTGTGTGTGTGTGTGTGTGTGTGTGTGTATTCCCTAATGCGATCTAATGTCGCAATTCTTCGTCTCAGCATTTATGAGTTTTCCGTGGTTTTCTTCGAAATTCACGTGAATATATGCTTAGATCTCTTTAGATCTCCATGAAATGTATTCCAACCAGGACTAGGATCTTAACATAGTTAATTGACCATAATCCTTAGAAACATCTATCAAATTTAGCGATTTTTAGACTAAACCCATCATCGCTTGTTTTTAACAAAATTTTAATTTTCGACAGAATTGGTTATAAATTCATGATTTCCAGTGTGTCTTTTTTTCCTAGTGTGATCCAATATCACAATTCGTTGTCTTAGCTGTTCTGACTTTTCCGTGGTTTTCTCCGAAACTCACGTGAACATATGCTTGGATCTCCTTAAAAATAAACCCACGAAAAACATGCCATCTAAGTATAGTACCATAATCGGCTAAAGTCAATCGTCTTTAACCTGCACAACTTTTTTTTTTTTTTTTTTTTTTTTAGGAAAGAGGATTATAGTAAAAATAATTTTATAATTTATATTTAACAAAATTTAACAAAAATCAGGAAAAAAAATCCGCCTTTTTAAGGAAATAAAATTTAGGATTTGAACCAGAAAGAAATTTGATGAAAAAATGATATAGTAATTAAAAAAAAAAAAAAAAGAAGAAGAAGAAGAAGAAAATCTGTAAAAATTGGTTTTCTAGGAAAAAGTTAATTTTATTTTTGCCATTTTGTTAAAAACATCAAAAATATAATTACCATTTCCTTTCTTTTCTTAATATTGAAATAGATATTGAGATACAAGCATAAATATTTCTAATTAAAAGTAATAATTTTTATTTTCATCAAGTTAAAGTTCACTTATTTTAAATAATTTGTCCAAAGGAAATTTAAAAATCTGAAATTTTAAGTGAATTTCGATATTTATCCTAACAAAGAATAAATAATTTTTGTACTTTTAGACTTTTTTAAAAATTAAATTATGTTTGTTAGTTATTAATACAATTTGCAGTTTTTATTACAAATATTTAAAAACATTTTAATTTAATTTAATTTTTTTATACCTTTTTATAATTAAAAAAATAAATAATAAAATAAAATAAAATGTATATTTATAATTTATTTTTAATTTGAAAAAAATAAATAAATAAATAAATAAATAAATAATAAAATATATATTTATATCTTTTTTTTATTTGAAAACATAAATAAATAAAAGAGATAGAGAAAATTACAGTACTTTAAAAAATATACTGCAAAAATACTTTTAATGAAATTAACAAGCAAGCGTTTTCTAATTTACGCGATAGATGGCGTAATTCCGGTTGATGTACGACCGAGCTAGTTCTGTGTGCCAAAATTTCAACACGCAGTGATTATACCTGAGATCAAGATTACCATGGATCCAGAAAATGTACAAAATATTGTATTTTATCGTCGTTAATTGATTGTAAATAGTAAATTATCAATTCTTAAGGAGTCAGAGAAGGTAAAGTTTTATGTCTTTTGATTATACAGGGTTAGTCAAAAAGAATAGGACAATAAGAAAACTATTTTTAGACGAATGTATGTTTATTGTAATCAAACTACAGCTACGTATGGACAGATAAACTATCAAAGTTTTTTCTCATGGAACTTCCAATTCCATGGCTGCACGATTTGTCAACTTCTGGGGACTTCGTTGAAAGGATGCACGAATGGATTCCACAGTTTCTTCGGAGATACGTGGTTGTCCTGTGCTTTTACCCTTGCATAAGCACCCCGTCTCCTCAAATTGCTTTACCCACCTCACAATGGAATGTTGATGAGGTGGTTCCTTGTCATACTTGGCTCGAAATTGTCGCTGGACCGTAATTACTGTACTGACATTGTTTTAGCAAATATCACACAAAGCGCCTTCTCCTTGCCTGATTGCGCCATTTTGAAAACAGCGTCTACTAGCGGCATTAACGTACATGTGTGTTGCCAAATAAAACTTTGATAGTTTATCTGTCCATACGTAGCTGTAGTTTGGTTACAATAAACATACATTCGTCTAAAAATAGTTTTCTTATTGTCCTATTCATTTTGACTAACCCTGTATTATTTCCCAAAAGTACATGTAATAGTGGGTAAAGGAAGTCGTGTGGTTGTTTTAAACTACATTTTTGAAGTGAAAACTTCTTTAGGCGCGTTGAGCACTTTTGGGTAAACAAAAATCATGAAACTTGCGTCGTCATCAGCGAAGGTTTTCCATTTGAAGTGAAAACTTCTTTAGGCGCGTTGAGCACTTTTGGGTGAACAAAAATCATGAAATCCGCGTCATCGTCAGCGAAGGCTTTTCATGGGAAGAAACATATTTTTACCAATTTATATTATCGAAAGTGGAATTCGAGATTTCAGCTGATTTACATGTTTTGAGGTGTCCTGAATCGGTTTTCTTTTGTATCTCAGCTACTAATTAAAATAATTTCATAAGTAATACATCATTTGAAAGCTTTGTTGAGTTGGAATCGAACAGTAGCTTACAGAAATTTCTACCGCCAGATGGCGCTGTAATATTTTAAAAATTCGATATTTCAAATTCTAATTATGATTAAATTATTTTTAATACATCATTCGAAAGATATTTTAAAGTTCTTTTATATTATCGAAAGTGGAATTCGAGATTTCATCTGATTTACACGTTTTGAGGTGTCCTGAATCGGTTTTCTTTTGTATCTCAGCTACTAATTAAAATAATTTCATAAGTAATCAATATTTTTTACGTAATATAAGGCTTAGTTCACTTAATATGGGTAGCTACAAATATTGTGCCGAATTATATAATACAGATCATAAACACTTCCTTACAAACCAAAAATAATTCGAAAATAATAATCTAATAGCTCGATGATACAATTCACAAGTTACTTAGTTTTCACTTCTATCGGCAGTATCCAAAGACTGCTTTGATTTTTTTTTTTTTTCTTTTTGAATAGTATCATTTATATTTAGTAATTTATATTTATTTATTTTAAATTATGAAAATTATAAAAAATTACTATTTAGAAACAGTGGTTTACTTCAATGTAGAAAATTCTTAGAAAATATTACTATACCTAAATAGTAGTGATATGCTGAATTCAAAGCGAAGAAAATTAACTGTTAGTCTTCTTAATAAACATATAAGTTTTTTAAATAACAGTATCTTGTACCGGGGTTGGAAAAATGACACAAAAATGCAGCATTTGAGAAAAATCAACTTACAAATAACAAAGTTTACATTAAAAAAATGACGCAAATGCCTCTCATGTGGATAAATTGTGAGACATATGTTATGCTTTGCATGCATGTTGGGGCACTTCACACACGTAAAAAAAAAAGGCAGGGTTAAACAATAAAAAAAATTTGAAATGAAGGACACAAAAAATGAGGAGAAAAAAAAGGGAGGGGGGATTTAACAAATAAAACAATAAAAAGAAAACAAACTTTCACAAAATTACTTACTTGGTGCAAGAAGAAAAAAGATTTAAAAAAAAGCATCATAGAAGTGATGTAAAAAATAAAAAAGTATGAAACTTTGAATTAACATCATAAAATGCAAGAACTCTCAAAAATTCTTTTGAGTCAAAAGAAAACACGACCCTTTCTAAGGCGAAGGTTGTGCTTACTTTCAGCCTGTAACATTTGTTGCGGGTTCTTGCATTTTATGGTGTTTATTCATTTTTTTTATACTTATTACTTTTAAATGTCAGTTCTGTAGTGTTATTTTTTTATATTTAATATAAAAATGTTTATTAAATTAGTCAAAAATTCTAAATTTATAAGGTTTTATTGAAATATTCAATTGAAATTTAATCACAAAATTAGACCTGCATTTGACTAAGCTTTTTACTATAAGGCACCCATTGGTAATTCATGACACAGTTATGTGTCATAAAAGTGTATTGACATTTTTTACTAGTAAACTTTTTGTATTGGAACGTCGTTTACATGTCTCAGAACTTTCTTATTGTTTTTTTTTTTTTTTTTTTTTTTTTTTTGCTTCACAGCCCAGCTGAATGATGCTTTTTTTTTTTTTCAATGCATTTTTCAGATTTAAAAATTATTTTTTGAGTTATTTTACTTATTTTTTAAATAATTGAAATTATTTAGAAAAGTAAATTGTGTATGACAGTAATTGATGCAGTACAGATATTCATACACAACGAATTAGTGATATTCAGCGATTTTTTCTTTTCGTTTTTACCATGTTTTTATTAACTCTTATTCTTGTTTGCTTGTTTTTTTGTTTGTCCAGTACAAATCTTGCAAACAATTTTTAACTAACTTCCCGATTAGCTAGACATTTGAAACTTTTAGAATAGCTCAGAACACGATGACAATGCATTTTTTAAATACCTTTAGCCAATTGTTTTGTCTCCCCGCTACCTTCATTAGTGTTTATATGATTCAACAGAAAATTTATTTAACTAACTTCCCGACTAGCTAGACATTTGATACTGTTAGAATAGCTCAGAACACAAAGACAATGCATTTTTTTAATACTTTGAGCCAATTGATTTGGGTCCCTGCTGCCTTCAGTAGCATTTATATGATTCAACAGTCATATAATTTCTTGATTAGCTAGATATTTGAATCTTTTAGAATAACTCATAAAACGATGACATTTTTTAACACATTCACACCGGCGTGTCACAGCTACAGTCGGCAGAAAAGTATCTGAACACTAGCAATAATGCCTGGCCAAAAAAAGTACACTTAATACTGCTTTGTTAAATAAATCCTTGTCGAGTCATGTTCTTAGTCAGTCTAAGAACATAATTCGACAAGTATTTATTGAACAAAACAGTTTTAAGTGTACTTTTTTAATATAGGAATTATTGGCTACTGTTCGGATACTTTTGAGTAGTCTATGTACATGTAAACAAAATGCGCCAGCATGAACGTGTTAAAAACTTTTAGCCAATTGTTTTGTGTTCCCGCTGCCTTTGGTAGAATTTATATGATTTAACAGAAAATTTAAAAACACGCTATATAAAAAGTTCTTTTTATTTTTTAATTATTTATTTTTTATTATAATGCTCGTGAAGTGAGCATACATCTGAATATTAACCACTGCAACGGTGGCGTATCCGGGGGGGGGGAGGGCTGGTGGACTGCAGCCCCTCCTGAAATTTTATGTATGTATAAAATAAAGGCAATAAGCTGATGGGATATCCTTTTCGCGCTTTTTACATAATACTATGCATTGGATTGCCCTTCAGTGCAAATATTGAAGTTGCATTCATAATGAATATGATTCTAATAATTTTCATTACAAGTATTGAAAAATACATATTGAACGTTATAAACAAATAAATAATAATTTTAATCAAACTTACCTGATGGACTGTAAGATGAACTCCTACTACAGTAAGTAATTCTCTGAACAACCATAGTCCATGTGTTTACTTAACAATGAAATTTAGAAAATTCAGGACTAAGTAATATTTAATCACAGAATAAGACTATTTTCCTTAGTAATATTTACATAGAAGGATAAGCTAATACATGGCCTTATGACAAAAAAGGACAGTGCATAAGATTATCCCACTAGTATTAAAAAATAGTAAAAAAAAAAAAAAAATTATATCCAATCCTTTTGAATAATCAGAGGAAAAATATGAAAATGTTTAATACAAAGTTGTATCATGGTCTGTTAGTAGTATATCAGAGTATTTCTGAAATTTAAATAAATTATTCTGGTTATTTATACACTATTATCCACATTTAAAATGGTTATAAGTTATACATTGATATATAAAATAATATAAAAATTTCAATAATATGTAAGTAATGTCTAAAAAATTATAGCGATCCTCAAAAGTCACAAATAAACAAAAACAAAAACCCACTGAATTTTTCGAATTTTTTGTCGAATATTGTTCGATTCGTGTATTCTTGTTTCCTATTGGTTTATCATTCATCGCAATCGATAATTCTTGCAAGTTGACGTCACCGCCTGCAAGCGTTCCAAATGTATGACTATTTGCAAACCACTTGCAAAATTTACGTCATCGAAGTTGCAAGCGGTTCATTTGCAAGCGTTCCGTTTGTATGTACCCCTATACCTGAGATATTCTATTACCATGGTGTCTGTGAGGCGAAGGTAGGTAGGTGGTAGGTCGCTCCTCAACTCGTCTCGACGTGGTTTGTTTTGGCCGCCATTACTATCGAACTTGTGCTCTTGTGCTTCTGCTGCTGCTGGTTACAGGTTTTTCTAATTATTCTGTGCCAAGTCTGTGTATTTTTTCTGTTTTATCGTTCTTCCCTGCCAGTGTTCAGGTATTTCCTCATTCTTTACCCTTTTAACTTACTTTTCTGGTTGTTATTTTTGTCTTCTGTGGTTGTCATCAGTTCATGACAACAAAAACTAATGATGCAATGGCAAACGTGCGCTCTCAGTCAGAGTCGCTATCCCATGCCAATATATATAGCAATGCTGCCAATTTGAATGATAATTTATCAATTGCTCTGCAAGACGGGTCAGAAATATCTCTTTTTATCACTCCTAAAACCGGCAGTTTCCCCCGCGGCCACCCCCGCCAATTGAAGGAGGAGTTAGCTTCTAAGCTGGTGCATAAGGATAACATAGATAATATTAAAATAACCCGTCAAGGCAAAATCCAGCTAACTACGAAATCAACTGAAGTTGCCCAAAACGCTTTAGGCATACAAACTCTACTTGGTATTCCAGTAGAGTCTTACATTCAAACGGAAACTGTCACCACACGCTTCCTATTGCATGGTATTGACGTTTCTGTTACTTGCAAGGATATTGCGGAGGAACTCGCTGAGCAAGGCCTATACACGCTTGAAGTTCGCCGGTTTGTCCGGAAATCCCAAGGCGCCGAACTCCCCTCTTCGACTGTTCTAGTAACATTGCTAGGTACTCATCTCCCCTCGGAAGTCAAGTTGTAGTTTCAACTGCACAGAATATCGCTGTTCATTGACAGACCCCGGCAGTGTCTAAACTGCCACCGATATAATCACTCAACTAAGGCTTGCCGTCTGAGTAACAAACTGTGCATCACTTGCGGTGAATCCCACAATGACCCATGTACGGCTCCCTCACCCAAATGTGCCAACTGTAAAAATGCCCATCCAGCAAATGATAAGAACTGTCCTAGCTATCAGCGAGAGGCCCGTCTCCAAAAATTCAAATGCCAAAACCACTTGTCTCTCAGCGAGGCACGGCGTCGCTTTGTTGACAAGGAAGTCTCACCAAATAGGTCTTTTGCATCTGTGGTTACTTGCCCCCCTCCCGAAGCGGTCACCAGAACAGACTTTGAATCAGCCCTCCAAGAAATCACCTCTCAGTTCACAAACATGGTTCAGGCGATGTGCGTGGAGCTCACAAATTCATTTCAATCCATGCTTCTATCTGCCACACAGTCACTCCTGGAGTGCATTCAGGAATCTCACACCAAAAAAGTGCAAAAATCAACTGCGTCTGTGCTTTCAGAAATCCTCCGAAGTAAAA
Organism: Salticus scenicus; assembly: GCA_963930645.1. NCBI lineage: Eukaryota > Metazoa > Arthropoda > Arachnida > Araneae > Salticidae > Salticus > Salticus scenicus. Next base: position 132,240 of record CAWVNO010000837.1, read on the forward strand.
AACCTCGTATCACGGAGCCCAACCAAAAGGACATCTGCCCGATGGATATTCCTCTATCGGATCCTCAAGGGGCTTCTGGGTATCACCCCCCGGTCAATCTCACCACTCCAGGGACTTAATCTCCTTGTTCTTGCCTTCCTATTCTTGTCTCCCTGCTCATGGGTAAGTCCCCTTTTCTTTTGCTTCCCTGTTTCTCTGTTTTTGTTTTTTATGGGTTTAGTCAATTTTTTGGTTCAATGGAACTGCCGCAGCCTTAGGGCTAATGGCCATTGGCTCCGTTCTACCCCTGAGCTCCATGCTACTCTGCTTTGTCTGCAGGAAACCTTTTTATCTCCCCACGACACTTTTGCCATCCCTGACATGACGGTATACAGGGCTGATAGAGTTGATACTCGCGGTGGTGGTCTCCTCACTGCTATTCATGCCTCTAAGGCTTCCTACCTGGCTACTCTCCCTCCTTGCCCTATCCAGGACTTCGAAGTTCTTGGGGTAAAAGTCTTCTTGGACAACCGCTGGACTCTGGTGCTCAACTGCTACTCCCCTTCAGGCAACTTCCCGTCGGATTGGCTTACTGAAATCCTATCCTCGGAGAGTGTCCCCTTTATCATTGTTGGCGACTTCAATATCAACATCCTTTCCCGCTCCCCCCCCCGTCCCTAGGCGGGTCCAACAACTGCTTGACTGGGCGAGCGACCAGGATATTTGCGTCCTGAATTTTGATCACCCTACTCGCTCCGGCTCTTTCGGCTCCTCCTCTCTCTTAGACCTCACCATGCTGTCTCCCTCCATCCAGTCCAGAATTAGATTCTACGTCCACCCTGACTTGTTCGATTCGGACCACCACCCCATCATTCTCTTGGCCAACTCCCCTGTGGGCTGCCCAACGGCCCCTCGTCGAGTTTACAACTGGACTAGAGCCTCCACTGCTCTCAACATGATAGACAATCTCCCGACTTCTTCCTATCAGGACTTTGAGCACATTTGCAGAGAGGCTATGGACTCCACTGCCTCTCAATTGAGTTCGCCCAGTCGCTTGGGCCGTCCTTGGTGGGATTCTACCTGCCGGTCACTCCTACGTTCGAAGCGGAAACATCTCCGCCTTGCCCGTTTGCATTGCTCTAGGGAAGAGTGGATTCAGTACAAGAAGTACGCGGCCAAACTTCGAAGGTATATCAAACAGGCTGCTCGCAACTTCTGGGACTCCCTCTGCCAAGGCAGTTGCGAAAGTGGGAGAATCTTTAAAATCCTGAAACGCCTGGCTAGCCGAGACCTCCCCTCTGGCGACAATATTATCAAAGACCCGGTTCCCATCGCGTCCATTCAAACCCAAGCTCATGCTTTCCTAGAACATTTCTCTAAACCCAACCTGCCTCACCCTATACCAGTTGACCTCGGTGATGGGGACCCGATCCTAGACGCCCCCCTCTCCCTGGAAGAACTTCGTCACGCTCTAAAACGCTCTCGTCCGACTGCTCCTGGCGCTGATGGCATCTCTATTAAGCTCTTTCAGAAGCTTTCTGAGAAACACCTCGAATCCCTGCTGAACACCTTTAACCTTTCTTTTGGTTCGGGGGAAATTCCTAACTCCTGGAAACTTGCCACCATCGTCCCCATCCGGAAGCCTGGCAAACCTGCTCATCGTGTTGACTCCTACCGTCCGATAGCTCTCACTTCGGCGGGGTGCAAATTATTGGAACGCATGATCCTCCGCAGACTCCTTGCTTGGGGCGGGCAGCGGCATTTGTTCCACCAAGATCATTTCGGATTCATCCCAACTAGGGACTGCACCCTAGCTTTATGCACCTTCATAAATGATATTGTCTCGGCCCGCTCTCGTAAATGGTATGTCGCAGCAATCTGTCTTGACATCAAAGCGGCCTATGACTCTGTTCATATAGACACCCTTATTTACAAACTTGCTTCTCATGGAATTAGAGGCATCATGGGTCGTTGGCTATCCTCTTTCTTGGACTCTCGGGTTATTCAGGTTCGCTGGAAGGCTATTGTTTCCGACACTGCCCCTTGTAACCAGGGCGTCCCACAAGGCAGCGTTCTTTCTCCGCTTCTTTTCATTTTCTATATGCTGGACATCGTGGAGACGCTGGAAGACGGAGTTCGCATGATCGTTTACGCGGACGACCTCTTGATCTATGTCATGAGCCCGGAGGCTACCCAGGCTCGGAGAAAACTTCAGGATACCCTTTTGCCTATTACCTGCTGGTGTTCCTCGAACGCGCTTAGTATTGCCCCAGCCAAATGTTCGGCAATTAACTTTACTCGTTGCAGGGACCCGGGGGCTCCGTTCACCCTTCGGGGCGTGGAGGTCCCTTGGAGTTCCCCGATAAAAATCTTAGGTGTCTGGTTCTCTCGCACTTTATGTTTCACCCCTCACTTCACTGCTATCAAGTGCAAAGCCCAGCGCCGGCTGAATTACTTAAAGGCTATCACGGGCCGCTCCCGTGGCATTAATAGTTTCCACATGCTAAAGATTATCAATTCCATCATCCGAAGCATTCTAGAATATGGGGCTCCTCTGTTTTATGACTCTCCTGTTTCGGCCTTGAATATACTTGAGATCAGCTATAACGCTGCCCTCAGATTGGCTACCGGTCTTCCCAAATGCACCCCTATCCCGGTTCTCCGTCGGGAAGCCGGGGTTCCTAGTGTGTCCAGTCGCCTCCTCCTGCTCACGAAGATGTTTCTTCTCCGCCTCCTCGCCGCCCCTCCTGGACTGCGCCTTAGTGAAGCTGCTCATGCTGCGCTTGCCCAGCCTGCTCCGTTGTGGAAGTGGTGGCTACCATTACAAGAGATACAATCTCAGGTGGGCTGTCCCCTCTCGTACATTATTCGTCTGTGCTGGCCTCCCCCCCATGCTGTGCCCAGTTTCGGGTGATTTCGAACGGTCTTGATTTTCAGTCCCCGGACTTCCCTGCTCTTACTAAAGTTCACGCCTGGCATCAATGGTTTTCCTCCCTCCCCCCCTGCTTTTTCGCTGCCACCGACGCATCGAAAGACGGTGCTAAAACCGCCATCGCTGCTATAGATCCTATCAGCAACACTTCTGTCGCAACCTTGGTCCCGCATGACAACTCGGTTTTCACTGCCGAGGCTCTTGCGTTATGTCTTGCTCTCTCTGCTCTCCCCTTATCTCATCCGAATATTTTCATCCTGTCTGATAGTCTGTCGGTGCTTCGTGCCCTTGAGGACTGGTCTTTTCGTTCGCCGAATGTGATCCTACTGCTGATATCCCACATCCAGAAGCTTAATGCTCGCGGCTTCCATATCACCTTTGTCTGGTGCCCCGGTCATTGTGGTATTCCTCCCAACGAACTTGCAGACTCCCTTGCCAAAAATGGGCCATATCTCTGCGCCCCTTTCCTTCGTATAGCTCCAGAAGATCTCCGATCTCAGGTCCGGAAGACCTGGAGGGTTGAACAAGAATATGCTTGGATAAACTGCGACTACGCGATCTCTCTCCCCTTCCTTCTTCCTGACAGGTCTTTCCCCAACTGGGTCCCGTCTCGCAAAATGGATGTTCTGATGGCTCGTTGGAGGTCCAAAACTATTCTTACCAATCAACGTCTATATAGGATGAACCTCATCTTTTCCCCTCTCTGTAACTTCTGCTACGACTTGGAAACTCCAGAACACATCTTGCTCCGCTGCTCCAAGCTCTCTACCCCTCGCCGTAATTTGTTCAATGCCCTTCAGTTGGGCCCTAACCCGTCGTATGGCGACGTTATCTTGGCTGCTTTCGGCTCGAAATGGTCCTTAGCGCATCTGATTATATTCTCACGACTAGCTTTCTCGTCCTAACCTAACTCTCTGTTTGGTTTGCATTTTTGGATTTTCCGAGATGAAGCTGTCTTTTGGGACATAGCACAAATCTCAGTATCCCCCCTACCTACCTACCTACCTACCTATCTATTACCATGGTACTTCCGAACACATTTCATCTTCCCGAGAAACAAAAATAT